>JAOEHX010059920.1:0-107072 GCA_025448015.1 Bolborhynchus lineola
AACAGAAAACTAGCATACAAAATCTGGACATTTTTCTACTTTCTTTATTCTCTCCATATTTCCCTTTCTCCTTTAGGTTAGTGACCTCCACATTAATATCAAACAGGTCTTCCTGTAAGATCACGTGTCTTGCCTTTAGTACAGAGGAATAGCTAAAAAAGGAGGAAGAGGAGGAAATGGTTTTCCTTTATTGTATATTGATTTAAAAATGAAGGACAATAATGGAAACAATAATACAACTTTACCCAAAGCAGCAGCAAAGTTTCAGTGCTATGAGTGTGTGGACTAACAATCATTCTTTGTTCAGAATTACTTCTGTATTCTTTAAAGAAATTGCAATGGAAATAAAGTTGCTGTGCTAAGGGTGAAACACAGCACCTACACTTGAGTGGAAATCTTCACACTTTTGAGGATACTTTTCTGCTAGATACATTTTCATCTTCGTTCTGATTCTGATAAATGGAGAGTAAGAGTAAAGAAAGGCAAAAAATGCCGAGATAGTAAATGCAAGTTTTCTGGGAAAAAAAAATAAAATCTTTGGTTGAAGACCTCTGTCCTCTAAATGTAGAACTTCTTGGGCTGTGAAGTCAAACTAAAAGTCTAAGCTAGGAGATTGATGTCCTTGCTATATTATTCAGTCAATATCTTTAGTTATTTGGAAACATTTAGTGATTCGCTAATAATATGAGAAGTATGTTAATATTTCATTGTTTTTTCCTAAGGCTTCCTGCTCATCACTTACAGAAATGACCATTAAAAATTCAGGGAATGGATCAGCACCAGTTGTTTTGGAAGTATGCTGTCATATCATTGTTGCTATACTCAAAAATATGGTTAGTAGTACAGCTGGAAAAAGACCATGAACATTTCACACCTCTATGGATGTAATTTTGTTTCATTCATTATGATTTATTTATGATTGTGTATCATTAGTAGTACAGAAGCATTGAGGAGCTCTGAATAAGTGTTTAATTATATCAGACAATGTAGGCATGCAGGGCAAGCAAAAGAAAGGCTATTCTTCAGCTAAGTTATGATCTTACAGGATAAAGGTACGGAGGGAGAAAGGTAGCTGCTTTATCATCGCTTTACAGATCAGGCTCTAACACATTTGAGTTTTGTGTCTTTTTTTGTCCCTCTCCCCCTCATTGTCTCTCTCATTTAAAATATCTTGAACACATACACAATCAGCTTCATATAACAGTAGAATTTCTTCCTGGGTGCCAAAATTGGATTGCTTACTATAAACCTAAGGGATGTTACAGAATACATACAAGTAATAACCGAATTTTTCAGCCCAATGGAGCTATCAGTCATTTTGCCAAGTCAAGTCGTTAGTGATTGAGGACAGTTTTCAACACCCTGACTATGGAGGTGTTTCTGCCTGAAGAATGACCAATGCAGAGTGTAATAAAATCTCTATTACTATTGCCATTTTTCACAATTCTCTACCAAGCTTGTTGTTTGATAGATTTCATGGAATTATAAAATACTGCATATAAAATGCTTATGGGACACTGGTGTATCTTCTGGCCAATATGTGGGAGTGTCCCAAGGAAATCTGTTTTATGGCCAGTTCTGTTCTTAGTGAAATGTGGTGCGTAAAACTTCAGAAATCAGATTCTTGGTGCTGATTCCTCAGTAATGACATCTAAAAAAAATAACAAATAGTTCTTTATAAAAAGCAAAGTGTAGCACAATTGGAGATATTTGGGGTTTATCCAAGACACTAAAAGAGAGTACACAGGAGGAGTGATTTAAGGAATAGAATCTATTGGAAAAGAAGAGAAGTTATTTATGTCAGTGCTTTAGAAAGATGTCTTATTCAATATCATTTATAGGAAAGCTATACATAGAGAATTGTCTTCTATTTCTTTGATACTTTGTTCCTAACAATGTGTTATTGAACATTATTTCTTTAGAGAAGAATATTTTAACTTTGTGCAAAGAATATATTTCTTGACATATTTTAATACAGGAGTGTATAATTACAACTACAGATTCTTATTTTTTGTCTTTTTTGTTGTTTTTCCTTAAAACCTATGAGGCAATTTACTTTGCTTTTCCTTTTAATACAAACAAACACTTCCTAATTACAGTAATCAGTTCACATGCAGTAATCGCATTAGCTATGTAATTATTATATGCATCACCTGGACCTCTCTTTGTGTTGATAGACAAAATCAATAATTCTCAAGTAGGAAGAATCGTGAGGGTGATTATGTGTTCAAGTGCTCAGAGTTCAGATTGCATTTGATTAAATTAATTGGTTAGAGATTTTAGTAATTTATGTTCTTCATTAAAATACAAAGAACTAAACAAATGCATATGCTCTACCCTTGCTGAAAAATGGTCATGCACACTGAATGCCAGGATTTGCAGTAGAAAAGCAGAGTAGCAGAATAAACCCAGGATCTTGAGGCTGCAAGCTTAACAAAAATTCTTGCCATCTTTCATTACTCACCTATTCTTTCCTGAGAATATGAATCCACAGACAGTTGTTAGATCTTGCTTTTGATACTGTCTTGTCTATCAGGTACTCAGTCTTGTATGATTTCCTACTCCTTCCCCCCCCCCGAGTATTAGAAGAATAATGTGTTTGCAAAACTGCTGATTACTCATCAAGCCAGCAGAGAGTAATACACAGCTGATCTAAAAAATTACTGTGAATACATACCCCAAAAATGAGCACTTATATGCAAAGAAAACTTCAATTTTCCTCAGAACAAAAGTCTTGCAGAGCTCAGTGCACCAGTTTTCAGGCTTGTTTTACCTAACCACCTAAGTTTTTTCAACAGCAACAGGAGAAAATCCACAGATCATATCTCAGAGTATTCCCACAGTGGATGTTTTATATAATCTGTGTGATGCATAAAACCAAGCACCCTGAAAATATTCCTTATATCAATTTGTCTCAAAATGAGTCCAGAAACATCAGAAAAGTTGTAAATGCTGTTAATAAAGACTCTATCTTCATATTCAAAATACAAAATAAGGACATTCTCTGTCAGTGGTATTCTTTTGCTTCTCTTTGACCACACTCTATGGGAAAATAATTGCCTATGCAACATTCATGTCATCTCTGCCTTGGAGAGAGGAAGGAAGTAAATTAAGAAAGACTCTTCCTCATGAAACAAGAACACAAGTCAGAAAAAAAGTGAACACCAGCATTAATATGCCACACAATAAATAACATGTCTGTGAAATGTCAGCTCTGTGTGTGCTGTATGGTTCAGAGAAATGTGAACCAAGAAACCAGCAAAATCCCAATGAAACAGCAAGTTCCGTTATCACTGTAGTAAAATCAGGAGTAGCTTTTGCAGAGCATTGCTGAAGGGCTAGCTCTGCTTCCCCAGAAGACAGTTTCTTTGCACGAACGAGGCACCTTGTACTGGTCTTGAAACCACTCTGTTGTATCTATGACCAAAGAGAATCAGATCCATCTGTAAGGAAGCATCCCAAAACAGAGGGTAAGAATGAAAGACTGGGAAAATGACAGGCAGCGTTGTGTACATCACAATATGATATTTCTGCCGGAGTAACTTCCCAAAAATTTATACTTACTCTTCTCAGCAAGGCTGAACTACATGAAAGTGCTGCTCTATACATTAGAAATCATTCTACAACAGCAATAACTTAAGAAATGCTGCTGCCTGAGGTCCTTGTGTCTGCTTTTACTGTGGACTTGAAAAAGGTAGTAGAATGAGAAGTTGCAGGCAGGTAGAAAGAATGAGCAGGGGAGTGGAGCTGCTTCTGTCTGAGAGGTGACTGCATGAAACAGAACTCTTTAAACTGAAGGGCACCAGAGATGTGATGTGACAGTGTCTAAACCCACACATACAATGGAAGAAGAGGCAAGGGAGCAGCTAATCACTGCTTTCCAAAACAAGAATTGGAATGCAGCAAGCTAAGTTAACATCTGGAAACTTCAGGATAATAAAAATTCCCAGTTATAGTTAAGTTCTGGAATTTCTTTGCCAAACAGCATTGTTCATAACTTACTTGTAGAAAAACCTACATATTAAAGTAGAGTCATTACAGAGAAAAGATTCACCAATCTCTGTCCCTAGCAGTGATCAATAGAGGATGGACCCCACATACTGTCCAAGGTTTTTCTCTCCACTTCTGATTCAATTACCTCTGAATGAGAGAGCATTCTGTACTCAAGTTACCAGTGGAATTTAGTATCACTTTGTGGGTGATCACCAAGCAACTTTAAGAAAGGGTAGAGCAGGGAATCTAAGTTTAAGTGTAAGTTTAAGTTTGCCCCAGATGAGCATGTAGGTGTCTCATATGTTCATGGTGAAGCTCAGCTGTTTTTTGTGGTCACAGGAGGCTGCTGGTTCCAGTGCTATAGCTATCGCAGTAGCCTGCAAGGGCTGCTTCTGCAATGGATCAGAGATGTAATTGCTCCCAAGTTGGCTGCCACTATCCTAGCTTTTCAGTTTGCAGTTCTACTTTATGTATTCTTTCTTTCCTTATAATTTTTACCTTCCTCCCCAGCCCCCAAAGTTGGAGAAGGCTACAAAAGCAAGCAAAGAGAAGGTTTACTCTGTGCATTTCTTACCCTAAGAGATGCTCAAAATGTACAATATTTAAAAATTTTCTATGGAAAATCATCTGCGCAGATTATGAATTGTATGCAAGTTTGCAAGAGAGATTATGATTTGCCATAAAATGGAATAAGGAATCATAGAATCACCTAGTGGTTAGGGTAGGAAGGCACCTTAAAGCTCATCCAGTTCCGACCCTCTGCCACAGGCAGGGATATCTTCCACTGGACCAGGTTGCTCCAAGCCCTTGTGTCCAACCTGGCCTTGAACACTGCCAGGGATGGGGCAGCCAAAGCTTCTCTGGGCAACCTCTGCCAGGGCCTGTTCCAGTGCAATAAGGGCTTTTTCTTTCCTGCTACAAACACTTTTTTTCCCCTTGGTATGTGTGTAACTAATACCAGTTTAACGCTGTGCTACATTCAAAGCTCCCAGCAGTATAGAGCTTTAATCCATATCGATATAAACAGATGAGTGATTACTTTACTTCAAGACTACAATTTTCTAAACATCTTTTTCATTCTGCTTACTATCTCTTAAATTATCATTAAGGATTACTTTAACAGCAAGTTTAGTGCAGATCTTTTGTTTATCCAATTCTGTTTCTTATTTTGTGTTTCTTCTCATTTAAAAGAAAATGAGTTTTTCTATTTACCAGAAGCAGAGGAGTTCTTTAGATTCACTTAACAAGTATTCCCTTTTGTCATTTCCTATTGAAAAAGCTTCTGAGGACACTGTCTTTAGCCTATTAAAATTGAAAAATCAAGTACTTTCAGAAAGCTACTTCTTATTCTGAATTTTATAGGATAAATTGCTAAGAGTTGGCTTGTTTTTCTCCATTTTTCATCTGTAAGTAGCAGTTTTCTGAAATGCATTTGTGAATCTCAAAAATATTCTTTAAGTATTAGTGCTACACCTGGAAAATTCTCATTAGCTCTAGCCGTCTCGTTTGTGGAGTTCACTACACTTCAAAGTACTTTTAAAGATTGTAACAATAGTCCCTCATGCTACACAAATGCTGCTCACAGGGAGTTTGGTTATGCTGAGAAAAACTGAGTAAAGTATTAATTGTGATCCAGGAAATCAGATCAAAGCACAGGTTTAGTGGCTGTGTATACTAAGTAGCTATTTCTGTAACTAGTGATTAAAACATATCTCATTGACATAAGAACCTGTAAGAGAACAGGGAACAGGGAGATTATGTTGATACAAAGGGACTGATAAATTAGTTTTGAGCAGGTAAGATTCAGCACCCTGGCTGTTAAGGACAAGTGCAGGTAATTTTTAGGTAAAACTATGTTATTTATGTGTAATCTATGCATTTTGATATTTTCAATATCAATATCAATTTTTAACTATGAATCTGTTATCTAGTGTCAGCAAAAGTATGTGTTGCAACCTAAACCACCATTTATACAAGTCTACCCATGTGCTGGATTATTTGCGTTATCATGCAACAGAGGTTTGAGAAAACTTGAATCACTGACCTTAGCAATAATCCTGGCCTCTGCACCTCTTCTCATGATGCAGCTCTTCAGTGCAGCCATCTTATGCTCATAGTTCTGTATCTTAGCATCTCACTGACGTTCTCTTGTAAATAAATGTGATCTCCTGTAAATATATGTGATATCCTGTAAATAAATGTTTGGCTGGTAGGTAGTTCAGGTTCATAAAAATTCCTGGTCAGCTGGGATTATTCTTAAGAGTACTTGTATATCTTTGTTAAAGATATCAGTAAAATGCAATAAAACAGGAGTTGCTTATACAGTAAATAAAAGCTTCTGTCATCCCTAGATGGAATCTCAGCCACTCTGTGAAGGCAGCTTTGTCAGCATTTCAGTCATAGTATCTCTGTTCTCCAATCTCTTCTTCAATAGCATAGTGTTTAGCATGTGATGACCAGCATTCCTGGCCCCAGCTTGCTGGAAGAGTATATCTTCTCAAGTATCATTCTTGATATCTTTTTGGTACACGCCATATGACCAAACTCTTTCCTGGGTTCCAGTGTTGTTCAGTGCTAGAGGCTTTGATACTTCGATGTGATCAACTTCTTTGCAGTTAATTATGTAGAAGAAAATGGGAACTGTATTTAGCTGACAGAACTAATGTTAATCCATGCAGCTATATACTGCTCCATTCCTTAGAGGCCCTGCTGCAAAACATCTGATATATGTGGGTGGTCATGTTAAAAAACATAGTGCTTATTCCTTATTTTATTTTGCATGTTACATCTGTAAATCCTTAACCTACACTTATGTTCTTTGAAAAAACATTTAAATGCAGCCTGGAGAAGGCTCTGGGGAGACTTTAGAGCAGCCTTCTGATACATAAAGGGGATGACAAGAAAGCTGGAAAGGGACTTTCTGCAAGGGCGCGTAGTGACGGGACAAGAGGGAATGGCTTTAAACTGACAGAGGGGAGATTGAGGTTAGCTATCAGAAAGAAATTCTTTCCCATGAGAGTGGTCTGGCACAGGATGTCCAGAGAAGCTGTTGCTGCCTTGTCCCTGGCAGTGCTCAGGGCCAGGTTGGACGGGACTTGAAGCAACCCGGCTAGTGGAAGGTGTCACTGCCTGTGGCAGGGGGTTGGAACTGGATGAGCTTTAAGGTCCTTTCCAACACAAACCACTCTGTGATTCTATGAAGGGTGAAAAATTGCATCTTGATTGTCTGCAGCCCTCCCACTTTGGGTTAGTTTTGTTTAGACAGCTTCTATGAAAAGACTCTAGAAGCAGAATATTCTCAACATGCAAGTACCTTTTTATTGGTTAATGCACGCACACCAGAGCTAGTAGTCTACTAGGTTAAGTGTTAATATGCTCACAAGGGCAAAGCCACACGCAGAGAGGCTTTACCGGCCAGGCAGTTGTCAGTCAGAAGGGGGAAGGCTGTGCACCTTTGCTTCTTGGGACAAGCTAAGGAGCTGCCATCTTTCAAGTTTGTTACCCCTTTGTTCCCCTTTCCCCACCCCCTGGCCCTTCAGACTTTATACTTTTTCATGTCAGTATTTTGCTGTTATGCACTTGAGCCAGCAGCTATAACCAGCTCGCTCTGGTTTTGCTCTTTTTTTACTTGGCTCTAGCTTATTTTCTCACACTTTCTAACAACTGACCAATTTTCTCAGTAACCGGAGCCAAGGTCACCCGGCTATGCTGCATCAAAGCTAAATCTTGGATCACAGACAGCTGAACCCCTGGGTTGAGAGCTACATCTGCAGGATAACTGAAGTGCAATAGGTTTAGAAAATACATTTCCTGGACAGATCAGCCTGGATTCGTGATTGGCACTTAAATGAATATTTCAACATTTCCTTTGGCTTTACAAAATAGACATAGAATTGGCATAATCTTGAAGTTTTCCTGAACAGAGTTATAATTTACGGAGTTTAAGGAAGAGTTTGAAATCTAAATTACCTTGCCAACAGGCAGATCTTTCATACCCTAAATAAGTCATCTTGCACCAAACAGCATTAAAGTTTAGTAACACATTTCTTGTTGAAAATTTTCCAAAATTCGTATTTTCCAAGGAGATACATTACAGTAATATTGAATACTTCTGAGGCATAGGTATATCACACAGAATAACAACCAAACATTCTGCTTTTGAATAATTCTTAATGGAGGTATGTAAATAAAATTTCATGTATACCGAAATCTTAGGTCTTATAAGATCTGTGGAGAGGTTTCAATGATTTCAGGGCTAATGGTGAAAATAAAAACTCCATTCTTGTCTTTTTTTTCATTCTCCCTAATGTGAAAAATATTATGTTTTGAATGTTTGGAGGTAGAATATAAAAAAATTGGGTCAAGCAGTGGGGATTGGCGTCTCTCTAAATTCCTGTGCATTGCACAGAGTTGTCAGAGTTCATTTTGAAAGTTGCTGGAAGATTTCTAAGGGACTAAGGTTTTCTCAGTCTGAGTGAGTCCCTGCACCTAGGAGTGATTTCAGTGAAGTCAGTGACTGCAGAAAGCTGTCAGTAAGGACTGACTCACAGCAGGAGTAGCTTTACTTCACTGCTGTTGTTTCTGTTAAAAGTAGTCTACTTCTATCCTCTGTTGTTTGATTTAGCATTCACATCCTCGTGAATCAGCAGCTTAACCGCTATGATTTATCCCATATTATGTTAAGCACTCATTGATTTTTTCTTTCATTAATACATTTCCTTGTAGCTTTCAGTGATTTGGTGACTATTATGTGAGCATTAGAGCCAGCAACATGGAGCTCCTATGAAAGTCACAGGTTTAGCCATTGCCGTTTGTGAATGAGGGTCCAACTAATGCTGCAAACTGGGTGTGTTTGCCATGTAATGATATCCAAGGCTCTTCCATAAACATTATGACTAGCCATGGGTGATATATAATGATGCAGTCCTTGACCAGAACAAAATGATAACCTGAGTTTCACATGAATGATGAAAGGAGAGAGATATAATCAAATCTGTGCTGTTTTTATATGCAAGCATGTTCTTGCTTCTATTATTATAAATACCTAGAGTAAGTGTAAGTGCTAAAGCACTAGCTGGTCATTTTTGCTGTGGAATTGTACTTGGCCTTCTCTGGTTATCCAAAAGGAAAGTGATAGTTCTTCGTTTCCATTTGATCTATTTTTTTTCCTCCAGCATAATGAAGAATGATGATACTTTTAGATGTTGACATTTTAGAAAGCTGAAATTGTATGTAGTAGACTACAAATGATGAAAGCTTAATGAAAGTTATTTTCTCATAATAGCTCAAAATTGGCTATTTTCGCAGACTGGAGTGGGTCCAGTGAATTGAGCTTGAACTTTTTACCCCACTGTAATCCTGTAGTTTCCAAAAGTAATACAGAATGACATTAGCTGTTTAGCTTTTTTAAAATCCAGAGGTAAGAGAACTGATTTGACTTGAATTTTCACAGTATTCCTGTATGTAGGAATTTGTTACTGTAAAGAGCTGCAGGATTGTTATTTCCTGATGTCCTCCACTGCAAGCCTGGCAGTGAAACCCAGAAACTGTTTTATGAGTAGTAAAGATCATAATGTAAAGCAGTAGGAAATGGGGATTTTAAACTTCTATACTAGGATAAAATTTTCATAGTATCCAAACTGCGAGCCAATATATGAAATCTTACAGTAAATCAGCCTGTAGTCATTTAATGCATATAGAGCTGGAAGGCTCCTAAATCTTGATTCTCTCTAGAGAAATATTAAAAATTGATGGAAATTTTGTTATCCTGATTTCATGCAGACATTCTCAGGGTGCAGACATTTCTCTCATTCATGCTACAGTGGGTCAAAGATCCAAAATAATGAACCAGAGACATGCTAATGCATTTCTAAAAGGAAGTTGTGACTTTTCTCTGTCCTCAAGTGTTAACTGTTTTTATATACATCACTGTTATCTATTTTATTAGCAGTTTTTCAGGATACATTTATAAGAAAGGTTGACTTTAATTTGTGTACTGATCTCAGGTGAAAGATGGGGTTGTTATATTTCACCAGTTTTAAAATGTCATCTGTATCTTGGGCAGATACAGTCTCAGAAATACAAATGTTTTCAGACTTAATGCGATTCTATCAATTTCTTAATCATACGCTGCTATTTAAAGGTGATTGATGGAATTAATGAGGAAGACTCTGCTTTTGTAAGTCTTCATTTCGGAAGCCTAAAGTTCCCAGTAAACTGTTTGCTCACCCTATCAATTTAATAAAAGTATGTTGTTGAACTTCCTGAGTATATGTTCTAGTTACTTGGCAGTGGATTGTAGAACAATTCATTTAAAGTTCAGTGAACACACAACTAGAGTAATTTATTCAAATCCACCACTTATTAAATCAGGATTTGACTTTTTTTTTTTTTTTTTTCTGACTAATAAAATGGACTTGAAAAGAATTAGCTAAACCTCTGTGGAATTGTGACAAAGTAATTCCGGTGACTGTGTTGTCTATTAGTTTTTACTGCCAGTAAGTAAGGCAAATAGAGATGAATACATTCCCCATTGTTTTGTGGATTGTCAGAAAGGGATTTATTTTTAAACAGTTTATTGTCTCAACATCATCCTCCTTTCAAGATAAGTAACATGGAGATAATATACCTGCATTTTTATTAGGCATCTGCAGTATCTGAATATTTCACAAGAATGGGTATTTTCTCTCTCTGTCACTAACAAACTGAGTGTTAAGAAACAGAGACTGCAGGCATCCAATTGAGATATTTTTCTAATGGGCATGAATAATTTTATTGCTTGAATTTATCATGTTACAATGATAGATGCATTTTATTTTAAGTATCATTTTTTGGCCCAATTTTACTAATGCTTGTATTTCTGGTTGGTGAGTTGCTGCTTCTTTAATCTAAACACAGACAGACAAATATAACCTGACACATTCTGGAAATGTCAAGCTCACCTGCAGTCACTGGGTTTTACTGTGGAACTCTACAAGCTTTTGATCAGAGCCATAAAGCAGGTTTTATTAGGCATTAGGACTGGAAAGAAGAAAACGTGAGATTCTGAGAGTTGTGATGTTGTTATAACATTATCCTCAGTCCCTGTAAATCATCTTTAGATTCAGGGCACCAGAGCCCTATGTCCTCTAGGAGAAAACAAAGCAAGGCGGGCCCAGCAGCCTCCAGATTTAGTATAAAAGAAAATATATCTGATGAAAAAAATACATGCATTTCCTTGTCTCCCCAGCGAGATAATACGGAGCATTTATCTAAACAACAATCAAGTCTATGGGATCTACAGTGGTGTACTACTGCAAGGCATCTCGTTTTCCCATCCTGTTCTGAAGGGATCTCACGGATGGGCAGAGTACAGATTGCAGCTGGGATGAGATGATCTAGCAGTTTCTGCTTGTACCTACTTGACGGTTTCTCACTGGCAGCCTTTTGGACTCAGGCAGGCCCAGGCAAGTCCATGTGCTCTGTAGCACAGCTGCAGCGGGCTCTGCACTTCCTGGCCAGTTGGCTTTATCAAAGGATAAAGTTCACACAGAAGATGGACGCTTATGCTTTGTGATTCTTATGGCTTAAGGATATAACCAAGGCAAAAGCTTGTGGCAGAGATTTTAGGATCATAAGACCCTCTTCCTAAGGATTTTGACATATTCAGTCAGGACTCTGAAAATGTCTTTGTGATAGCATCCTAAATGGGAATCATCAGTGTAGGACTGCATTTAGAGAAGATATATTTCTGAGACTCTTTTAAAAGACCAAAGGTGAAAATAATTACAGAGATCTACAAAATGAAATAGCAAGGTGATGAAATGCAAACATTAAATCTTTCCAAGGAGATTTTGCTTGACAAACTTGACAAACACTCATGATCTGTGTCATAGATAACCATGAAGAACAGTGATGAGAATAAACTAAAGGAGTAAAACCACAAGGAAGGGACTTCTTTCAGGAGAAGGCCATATGTAAAATTGCCTCTGGTGACTTTGCAAGTATCATCTTCCCAAGGAAATTTTAGTATTTTTTTGAGGAAGCAAAAAATACTTGTTTGTATTTGAAGATTTTTGGCAGGCTTACATCTCTCAAGGCTAACTCATGTTTTATTGTGGATATCTGGGCATGCATGTGTCTGTGTATATGTATGTATTCACTTACATGATGCATAGGTGTCTGAAATAGAGTTGAAATAGTCTGAAAAAGACTTTCCTACTTTTCTCTGTCTATTAGACCTTTTGACTCTTTCCAGTAGAATGTTTTCCATTTTTGTTTACATTTGATACCTCTGCTGCATTATCACAGCCAACTCAGGAAGAATGTCATCAGTTCTGAGTTATTTAGCATTCCATGACCAAAGCCTCGCTCAGAGTAGAATTCACTCTGCTCAGTTGCACAGCTGCCTTTAGGACCCTCAGCATAACAAAAGTTTCCATATACTTATCTTTTAGTAATGAGTGCCTCAAGAAAAAAGCTCAGCATACAGCGCAAAACACTAGGTACCATCTCTAGAGGAGAACTTGATACATTCTAAATACTTTGGGTCTTGTTTAATTGCGTAAGTAGACCCTTAATTATTAGCCACCATTTAACTCAGTGTTTGGCTTCACCTAAGTGAAAACCCCCCACTCTTAGAAAATGATTTAGAGTTTATGTTATGTTTCTTCTTTCTTATTTTTCTCTTATTGCCCAATCTTAAAATCCATAGAAAATAACAATATTTGGGGAAAATGTGGCAAAGCAAACTGTTAATAAATCTTCTCTTATGTTCGTATACTTTTTCTTCCAATTTGTGTGTATACTCGTGGAGATAATAGACTACCAAAGCATTAAAAACATAGATGCCTTAACAAGGGCATTCAGAAATGATGCATCATATAAAATGAAAAGGTAAGAGCAGCAGTGAACATGATAGTGTCTTACCATGGTTATTAGGGGTGAGAAGAGACATCAAGAATATTAATGGATTCGGAAGTAGCCAGAAGTGTCTCTGAAAATGGAGGTGTGAGTGGGTGTGCAACAGAAATACTTACAGGAGATTAAACATATAAAAATAAACGTGACATACTGAATAATATGATTTTAGCAGACCCTTGTGTTTTGTAAAAATGTGTTGTTTGCAAAGCTCTTAAAAATTAGTAAATTAATCCCCACAATTTAATTAAAAAAGTAAATTATTGCAGGTGAAAAGGGAGAAAAAAGGCAAAGAAAAAAGATACACAGTGTACTTAGAATTACAGAGGGGATTTTTGCTTGTGGTTTTTTTCCTGCCTTTATTTTTTTAATGTGGAATAAATTCATGAGTTCTTTACTTTCATTTGCATTCATATAACTAGCTGTTAATCCTTCCTTCAGTCTATTCATTTTTCTTCCATCATAGTTTGGCTCATTCAGGAGCACTTACAAAGTAATTATGTAGTGAAAACTTCCTAGAAAGGAATAATAAGGGAGAATTTTATCCATTTGCTCTTCTACAAGAGAGTTAAGAATCGAAGTATATAAACTGCTAAAAATAGCCAAATCGATTTTGTTTCATACACAGACCTACACTGAGATCTGAATCAGAGGAGCTGATGATGACTTTCACCACTTAACACCTTTTACTACCAGAG
Organism: Bolborhynchus lineola; assembly: GCA_025448015.1. Taxonomy (NCBI): domain Eukaryota; kingdom Metazoa; phylum Chordata; class Aves; order Psittaciformes; family Psittacidae; genus Bolborhynchus; species Bolborhynchus lineola. The sequence continues at coordinate 13,590 of JAOEHX010059920.1, forward strand.
CCTTAAATGCCCCATTTTTTAGCAGTATTATTGCTTCCAGAAATGATTGATGCATGCACACCCCCTTTCTTTGCTACAAAATTCTGCTATTTCTGTGGTTACTGTATTTTGGAGAAATATTCATGTTATGAGATAGGAGTTAAAAATATTTAAAAATTGAATAGAAGAACTTGCATATTATTTTGGCACTGTTTCACTCTCACCGATAAGAGTATCTTTGTAATAAGGAAATAGTATCTCTAGTAGCTCAGTGTTGAAAGTCACATAAGTGGTCTCCTTTCCATGAGCTTTCAGATGTGACCAGATGCCAAAAATGAGTTAGATAATTATGATTAAATTCTGTATGCCAAACTATGATGCTGGCAATACTCATCTGAATACTGTTGCATTTTCTCTTCTCACTGTCTGTAATTTGTTTCTTTATATCTTCCTGTTTTATACTTCTAAGAAATCATGGATTAAACTGTGTTGCACTCATTGAATTTTATTCCTAGAAAAGAATTCAAAGTATAAATTTCAGTAAGAGTGGGGTTGTAACAACCACGTTTGGGAATCAAATGTAAAGTTACTTTAAATAAAATACATGCTAAATGGAGAATATGATGGCTGAAACCTAAATCTGGAGAAAATGTGCATGTCCTGTGGGTTTTTTTTTGCATCGACCTGGAGACAATGTGCATGTTCTGTGGGGTTTTCGTTTGCATTTACCTGGACTAAAAGTACTTCTGAAAAGAGCTTCCTTAAAAACAAACAAAAAAAAGCATTTCTATATTCCCCAGTGAAGTTTTTAGAATTCATGTCAATAGTAGAATGTAACAGCATCTTGTAAAAAATCAATGAGATGAATCTGAGTAGACTGGAAGAACTCAGTATGCGTTGGAAAGAAGTGACTAAAACTGAATGTTGAGGTGGTGGCTGTTTCATAATTGCATCATGTCTCATCTCACACTCCTTTTGTGAACTGATGAATTACAGTACTTTGTACTTTCTAGTGACATTGCAAAAATAGGAGGATCCTTTTTTTTTGTATACATGGCTCTGACTTCTGCTTGTGAGAAAATAATTGAGTTGACGTCAATTTTAGGGGACTGGTCAAGCAGCAGTGAGCTGCCTGTGTCTGACTGTCTAGGAATGGGGAGGGGTCAGAGGAAATTCAAGTGCTGCTCTCTTTAATCACCTAATGACACCGCCACACATTCTGGTAGTGATTTTAGAAGTATGCTGTTCTCTTTCCAGATGCATTCTGTTATTCATTAGCACTTTCTGTTTTCAGAAACAAACACAACCTCTGGGTAAACGCACTTGAGGAGGGTAGATGCTCATCTTTGGGAAGCTAGAGAGTAAAAATCAGACAGGAACTAAATAATCAGCATAAATGCTGCCACAACATTGTTTCTAAGGGGTGAAATATTGAAGAAACCCCACATCAGCTTCAGGACTTTCAGTGAGAGAAAGGAAAAGACAAGAAAACCGAATTACCTGTAATTATACAAAACAATGCTAAAAGGAAAATCTGTGTCCTGCCTGCAGACCCAGAGCCTCTGTAAATGGTTCTGCTGTAGCTGTACGGAATACAAATGAGCACCCATCAAAATCAAGTGTGACAAAATATATCTCTGTTCTAGATTTAGCGTGAGTTACTGCCCTGGGTTCCTTCTGCCGAGCTGCACTGAACACTTGCTGCTTCCAGAGCTCAGAGTTTCCAGCTTTTCTAGAAGCTGGTCAGAAAGCCTCAGCCAGTCTATCTCAAGCAGGCCAGGTGCACATTCCCCAGTTTTTGTGCAGCTGCTTGTTCCAAGCATCAACAGCATATAGAGGTTTGTAATGTTCCTCGTGCCTGGTTTCATGGAAACCCCTGGTAGAAAGGGGTTGCAAAATATGAGAAGGAGCATTAGTGGGTTTGCTCATCTGGCATACATCATCTGGAGTTTTAAAATATCCCTTTTAAAATACTTTATGTGACTCCTGTAAGCATTATCTCCAAAGTCTGAACTCAAATTGTTTTTTGGTCACAGTTACACTGCCTTGTGCTGTCCATAATTTAGATACTTACATAATGGAAAAGACATTTTCTGACTTAAAAAGAATGTTTAATACATATGTGATTATATCATAATAGGAATAACTACTTCTTAAGCTTAATGACAGAGGTGTGCCAATTAAAAAGCTGATTTAACTTTTCATAGCAATGACAATATGGATAGGTTTCCTTTAAAAGAATAGTATGGTGTATTTAAAGAATAGTATGGAGTATTTAAAGAGATTTAACTTTCCATATTAATGAGGATATGGATAAGTTTCCTTTAAAAGAATGGTGTAGAATATTTAACTAGCTTTAGAAGGAAGAATGATGGTCTGTGTTGTATTTCTGCAGATGATTTTATTAGATCATTAAGAAGTTATATACAAAGAGCAGCATTTCTTACCAAGAAAATGAGATTTTAAAATAACTCACATTAGTGGTCAATCCTTGTTATGTGTGTTTGAGTTCTAACAGCTATAATGATTTGTTTTAAAGGAGCCATATCAACCTGTGCTGATTTTAAGCCTTTGCTGATTGATTTGACTTGTTTGATGTATTATAAATCACACAGTTATAAAGTCACAGTAAAAATTCCATTAAACTTGTGAGGTGAAAAAAATAACCCATAAATAAACCAAGACAAAATGTAAGAGAGAAGCAAATGTGCTGTTTCTTCTTAAATTTAAGTCTAAATTTGCAACAAAGGCCATTTTTATGTGAAGAAAAGCAATGGCAACAAATAAGAATCTACCAGGAGTCTCATTATATAGGTGTGTTTTATTTCCTTTACTTGAACTGGAAATGCAACAGCATTTCAGTTCCCTTCACTGTGCCTCTGTAAAGCTTATTTTAGTTATTTCATTGATGGGAACTGGTATTATTATTATTAGCTTTCAAATTAAGAATCTTGACAAGGAAGACTCTGTTGAAAATACCTAAAAATATCAAGAAGAGGTAAGGACTTCTGAATATGATCCCTCTTGTTTCTAATACTTTAGTCCTTGCATTTCGACAGTCTAGTACCATTTAGACTGTCTAACCAGTAACTATTCTGAATTTCACACCAGACTCTATTTCTTTATGATTTTTTTGTGTCTGTATACTTTGTCTTGTGAATTATCCTTTTTCATTTCCACATTTAGGGTAAATAGACTAATTCTTTAGAAGTGACAAAAATTCTGTGATTGAGATCTCAGAAAGGAAAAAGACTCAAAGCTCTTGATATAAATACCTTAAAAAGTCAAATGAGTTGTTCTAACTTACATAATTTTATCAGAATTCTTGCCATTTTCTGCACAAAAAAAAGATACTTAGCTTAAATATGAATTAAAATGGATTATTTTTATTAAGTAGAGAAATATTTAAATTTACTGGGTTTTCTTTTTTTTTTTTTTTTTTTTTAATTTTAATATCCATAAATTCAGGATACACTCAGATCCTTATATTGTATCTTAGCATCTTCATAGACACAAGGTGTAATATTCAAGACATAGGATTCGAATTTGGGTTTCATCATAACAGCCAAATGTGACAGGGCATATGCTGCTAGTTAGTTAAGCTAGACTTCGCTTGCACTGCAGAGCTAAAGGTGACTTAGTGGTGTATGTGTGAAATCCATGTTAACTGGCTACTAAGACGTCTCTTCAGATACCTTAAAGCTAATGAGTACCTCTTTCACCTGAGGCTGCCTTTCTATAAATAGTAGTGCTACTGCTGCTGTGATCCACATGCCTTTTTTTTATCAGTGAGATGCTCCTGAAGAGCTGCTGATTTTCTGAGGTGTTGAAGAACATGTAACACATGACAGTATGCTTTATCTACACTTCAGTACTGTCACATGGACATTGGTAATCCTTGACTGTTCCTTATGGATATCCTCACCCTGGCTCCTTCGACCCGTGTCACTAGTGCTCCACTGTTGATGCGATGGATTGTATTTGCCCAAGTTCTGTCCTGGTCCATTTTGTTATCATCAGAAGAATGGGGTAATCTCTGCAAAATGACAACCCAGCTTTTGTTAAGCATCAAGTGCTGGAAAGTCTGCATTTGGCACTGTGATCAGGGAGGTTTATGAGCTAATTAATGCTGTGTTCTCTCCTGAGTTGTCAATGATGAAAAATATTCCTAGAATTATTGCAGGGAAGGAATAGATGAAGTTTCCAAACTATTCAGGCAGATACAAAAATACCATATGCACACTATTTCAAACAAATAAGTTTAGGGGAGAATAGATTTCATAGTGTATAGATCTTCAGAGGCAAATCTGTAGAATCTTGACGCGTATATATACTTATCAGGAGCTTTGAAATGAGAGAAGATACAAGGATATCCCATGGACCTGTTCATTGCTGTTCAGCACAACAGTAGAGTTGTAAAGAGGTGTTCATTCTTCTGGAAAGGCCAGCATTCACTCTGTTCCCTTTCTAAGTAAACCTCATGCAGAGAACTGTATGCCAGCAGGTAAATGGGCAGTTTAAACGTACACTGGGCAAGTAAAGGTTGTCATTGGTCTTAAGTGCTGCTCAGTGCATTATAGCACACAGTGTGGAATGACATATGAATGGGCATTAATGAGAAACTAGAGGGGAATACCAAAATAAGGGCATAGCCACAGAGTCATTATTGTTGTTCTGAGTCAGAATGGGCTTGTAGAAGACCAACAAATCTTGCTCACATCTGTGTTACCTGCCAGACGGGGATTCCTCTTCAGCTGGCTGGCAGATACAGCAAAATGCACAATTGATTGCGTATGTGGACTGTTGCTTTCTGTACATCAAGCGCATCCTGATAGTTTTTTAAATGATGGATATCTAGCAGCCTTTAATTAGTGTCAGTCCAAGCAAATACAGTGAGTGCCCCAAATACCACATAACAAAAGTCGTAGCTCATGACTATGCAAAGGCAAATATACAAATTCAGTGTATTCCAGTTCACTCCATTGGCTTTTGATGCACATAGTTTCTGAAATTTCTCTATAAAATTCTGTATCACAAATTTTTCATGGGATCACAACAGAAGGCTCAGAAAGCAGCTCCTTTCTCTCCACTGTTTCTCTCTTCTTTTCTGGCTTCCTTGTTTCTTATTTCAAGCACTTTTATGACTGCATGAAGCACATCTCATTAATCTGTTATCAGATTCCCTCTGCTGGTCTGTCATTTCGTCCACACTTCAGAATCCTGACATCAAATGCTATTCTTGACAGACTGAATATATGTTACAAGAAGAAAACTTGGTTTTATGTTTTCCTTGCATACTCAGACACTATTACAATTAAATAGTAAAGGAATTTTTAGTTGTTTTGCTCCAAAGAATGATGTTCCTTTGTTTTACATATACATACACATTGAGATTGTTACAGAAAACGGAATAATTGGATAATTCTACCCTTTAACCCTCTTTGCAGCCACTGCAACTTTACAAGCTGTGGTATTTCAGATGCTGAAATGGAAGGAGGACACGTTATTTCATGCATTGGGTCTGAGACCATCTGGTTTTACTAAAGCAATTTTGTATGTCTTTTGACTGTTAAACTGGTAAATAACCAAATGGGATTTGTAAGTAGCAGTGTGAGGTTTCTCATGCCAAGAAATCTCAGAGACCACCTGGAATTACTACTGAATGAAAAACTGAAATATGTTTTATTACCCCTGAGTACCCTCCCTTTAATCACTTTATCTTTCCTGTACACGGATGTCTACCCTCCTTATCTCGTGTTCTTCCTGCAGCTTCGAAGAAGCACTTTGGTTTGTTCAATGTTCTTATTTGTTAAAGTCATGGGTTTTGCTCATGTCAGCCATAAACTGCTGCAAGATTATTGCTCCAAGATTACCATGAGTTCATACAAACTTTTTGACGGGATTAGCAGAGGCCGCTGCTGCTTCAGATAGTGAAGATAGTCTAAAGTGGCGAAACTGCAAGCAGTACAGAGGTGTGAGTACTAATCAGAGAGATGTCAAGATAGACTATTTATTGTCTGAAAGTATAGAACCGAAATGGCAAAACAGTGTACATGAAAATGTGCTCAGTATACGTATTGAAAGGTGGGAGGGATCTGTGACACCTGAATTTATTTCAGCTACCTTCTCTGTGTGTGTCCACCTTGATACACATTTGTAGTGTGAAGACAAGTTAAAAAGTCCCTGGTGTCCACAGCAGTGCTTGCTTCAATGTGTGTTGGATAATAACATAGGTAGATATTCATATGTGTGCCAAAGTAACACAGAAAACACTGTGTAAACAATCTCTGTGGTGCAATCACGGCCATTGCTGGAAGAGCTGCTGCATGTCTGGGATACAGGTTGACTTCAGCACTGCTCCCTAGCAGCCCAGGAGCTGCCGGCTTTCTGAAGAGATGTGCAGAATGCAGCAAAACCTTCTGCATTTGCTTTTCTTGTCCTTTGCTAATGCTAGAATAGGCAGAGCTGTAGAAAAGTGAAGCCTGGGTGGGTGAGCACTTCTTGCTGAGCTGAGCAGAGGATGGCAGGCAGCGTTCTCTCTTTGATGTCTGCTGCATTTGACAGAGTTTCCCGGGTGGCCTGAAAGGCTTCTTTCAGAATGATGTTCCTGTTAGAAATAGCTAATTTGGGAGGCATCAAATAGTTCCCAATTTAGCTTATTATAAAGGAACTCAATATTGAAAGTGAAGCAGATACCAGTGAGATACTAGTGAAAGCTGCGGGTGGGTAAATGCATGTGGGGTGAGTGAGCAAAGAGCCACTTCAGAGTACTACAGAAATTCCATTTGCCTTATGCCACTTTGGCTCCAGATACGTCTCCTGAAAGTGTCACTGAAATAAGATTTCCTGACTGTTCTTACATGCAAATAAGAATGTATTTATTTGTTACTCACATGTAAGGAGGGTGAGATCCTGAAATCAGATATTGCAAATATGAGTATGAAAATGTCAATCACAGGGCTTGACACATGGAGATGTGAAGGAATGTGAATTCTGGTTTTGAGCTGTTATATTATGTGTGTGCCTCTCCTTGTTAAACAAGAGCCCTGAAGACAGGTCCGATCTCAGGAGTTTTTCCCACCTTGTGATACACAGGCTGTATCAGGGCCATGGATACAATCTTACCTGTAACTTTTGCCTTTCCCAGCATCCTTGAATATTATTGAAACTAATTCAGTTTAATTATAAAATGGCAGCAGGTTACTCTCGGCTTTGTATCCCTTCCCTCCTAGTGTAGTGAGTTTTCTGTTGTCACAAGACCAGTGGTGACCTTGGAAAAGGAGAGTTTCCACATGTGTTCATCCCCTGCACAGCTGGTTCTGTGGGCAGCCAGGGGCAGGCTGTAAATGACTTGGCCAGTTAGTGGTGTCTTCCCAGCTCCCATTGAATGCTCAGAGAGCGGCAGATGCCCATTGCACATGCAGACTTCAATTCATGTGTAGCTGATACCTTTGTAATAAGCCTAATCAGCCGCAGACCTGTCTGTTGCATGGACTCACCATGGAAGTGAGCGGCTTGCTGCAGTAGGAGGTAGTCTATACATCCAGCATTTCCAAGAGCATGAGGTATTTATACTGTCTATCTCCTTCAACAGTCTTGCAAGTATGTTAAACATGAAGGGTCTTTAACACATATTAGTACTGCAAAATCTGCTTGCTAGACAGTATTTAATCCAAATTTACTGTAGCAGTTGGAGGAAGAGCTTACTTTAATTATTTTGCAGATATCTAAGGATATCTTTTAGGACAACATCAACATCAAGATTTGACTTTACTATTGAATTGAGTTTGAATATACTGGCAGCACAAAGGCGCTGGAAGTCGCTGCACTTAGCAAAGTAGCAGCACAGTGCAGTTTATGCAATGCAAAATGGTTTTTGATTCTGACTGTTTTTCAAGATGCTTTATATTTTCAACATTACAACTTTCACAAGTAAGTGAAAATTGTTTCTTTTCATAGTAGCCAAATATTCAATATGAGATTATAATATCACATCTCTCTGATTACTATTTTGCCTTTTTCCCTTCACTAGAGGATTGTCAAATGGGTGTAGTTGATGATACTTCACAAGCAGACTGAAGAGAAAAAAAGCTAATTCTTTCAGCATTATATATATTGTATAGAAATAAACTTGAAATACCACATAGAACTTTTACACTGGGGCACTGTAATTAAATAAAAACCTGAATCCAAATATAAGTTAGGAGAATCTGGTATAGGTATGTGTTTGTGCAATCAGAATGAGGGATTTTACTTTTTTAGTGTTTGGATCACATGCTTGGGGAAGGAAAGAATATCTTCGAATGTTCTTTAATGGTGATAATATTGAGGGTTTTACCATGATTCTTTCTGCTGGAATGCTCAGGCCAACTAATTTATTGGGTGCTTTATTCCTTGTTCACACTGGCATCTCTATGACGTAAACCCACCAACTGAATGCACTATACACAAAGAAAAACCACTTCTCGGTGCTCAAGAGTACATTATTTTTGTAGTTGCAATATCTGCTGCCACACTCAAGAAATGAAAGAGAAAAAATTAAACACATGGTTGGTATTTCCAAGAATACCTTAAGATATTGCTTTCTATATATGTTCTATCTTTAAAGTACTTTTGAAAAGGTGTTAGAAACACTGTCCTTCTCATGTATGATGTTCCAAAAGAGATTTCTGGAAAAACACATGATTAAATATAAGGTGGAAGTTAGAAGTTATTTGCTGAACATTTATTATTAAAATCTCAGTCCCATAGACTCCTGTATTGTGTTCAGCAGAGTAGAATTTCCGGGTACAGTAACAATTTGTGAAATAATCAGTGTGCTCCTCAGTTGTATACAGAAGTCTTTCTTTCTCTGTAGGGGAATGACATTTTCATGGGCTGTTTCTGCACGCCCTCAGTTTTGTAAGGTTGAGACTTGCAAAAAATAAACTACTACTAGTAACTTATGTCAGCCTTTACACCCTCAAAAAGAAGTGAGCTGGAGCACACAGCTCAGATACAATTCTGTATATTAGTTTTTTATTAATACTTCCTGGATAAATGCAGTGGGTTTTTAAAAATAACCTCACTGTCTCAATGTTTAACAGGTCAGCAAAGCTGCTACTCTGTAAGTGTGTATTTAATTCTAATTTGCTTTTTTTAGTGGTGTTGCAATAGAACTTTGTCCTACTTTAGAAAAAAATCACTTTATTGCAAAGAGGTTGAACCAGATTTTTTAGCTTGAAGCTTTAGTCTTTTTTCTTTAGGATCTTCTTCATGCTTACTGAAGTCAACTGTTATTTTGTGATTGGATTCAATAGTGGGTAATCTTGTTCTTCATTTGTTTTACAAGTTAGCAGTTCTGTTTGTCATGGAAGTCCCTCTTCAGAAAGGCAATTACTGTCACATACACTGGCTGAAGGAATAGAATCCAGCTCATTTGATTTATTACGAGTGTTGTCAGTTGTAGCTCTGACCTGAAAAAGGCGCTTAAATGGGCCGGTGAAAGATGCATATACAGGCTTGGAATGAAGTAAACTTTTTGGTTTTAATTTGTGGCAGTAAGTGTGGTTTGCATATTTTCACAGTCCTCATTCTGTGAAAACCTCTGCCATAATCAAGTGTTGGCTACACAAGAGTAGCAGGTTTATATCACCATTTTATCCTGCCTCCAATTTGTGATCACTGTTTGACAGCACACGGGGATGACAACAATAACAAAATTAGCATTGACAAAATCACTTCAACGTGTAAGCCCCTTTTCCTGATGTGACATTGTCTCCGTAGTCCATGGAGCAGCAAGCTTCCAGCTCAGGAAGCACCTGAATGTCTCTGTCAGCTTTTGGTTCTCCCTGTGTCTGTGTTAAAATTTGTAGCTGTTTTGGAGAGAGGCTGGACAATAGAATGAATGGACAAATATATAGCTGTATTTTAATGGTTGCTTACCTAAAGGTTTGTTTACACTTGGTTAAATATAGGATCTTAAAAATATAAAGGTGAATTTTTGCAGCCCAGTCAGTGTGTAAATTAAGACTTTCTGGTTGGAGCTATTTAATGTCGGTCTTGGCAATTTGTCTTTTTTTGACATAATTGGCTTGGCTTTGGATAATTACAGAAGTAATAAACTGATCAGGCCATAGTTTTTAGCAACGTAGTATCTTTACAGAGACAGTGACATATAGATTCTATTTTGCAAATGTGGGTTTAAGTTAGCAGCTGTATTGAGTGGTGCTATTGAAGTCAAACCTGTAGAACAGAGAAGCACAGGAAGACTTTATCCAAGCAATCTGTAATATTTAAGCAGAATGAAATTAGCTGGGTAAGAATGAGATCAAAGCCTTAAGCGAGGTTCTGAGAGTAAAGAAAAGGCTGCAGTGGTGAATAGCGATTACTTGTAGTTAATTTAAACTTACTGAAAGATTTTAAGGATCAAAGTTCGCTCTTTTGAGGAAGTAGATTCATCCAATTTCCTCTACTTACATTTTCTCCACATAAATTAATCTTGATATATTTTACTAGCTTCTGACTTTTTTGTAGGAGCAGGAGCACTGTGGCCGCCATCTGCTGAAACTCCTCAGTATTTCCTTATTGAAAACACACAGGAGTTCTGCTGTTGCTACCTCTGGGTTTCAAGCCCCGTGGGCTGGTTCTGGTCCTTCCACTCAGCAGGACACAACAGCACAGGTCAGTGCTTTGCCGGGGAGGAGAAATGATTCTTCTCCAAAGCTTTTAGTCCAGCCAAATGTGGGTGCTCATGGTTTCTATGTGCCCCTATAGGCACCCCTCTGGTACCCATATGAAGTCAGCCAAAAGATTTCCTTTACTTAGTTTATGAAATTGAAATTATTTCCAAGTAAAATTACAATCTAAAAATTGTATTTTGAGGTACTTTTTCACCATGTACAGCTTCCCAAAATTCAGTCTAAAGAAATGAAGTCATCCACGACAGCAGTGTTTGTAGTTTAGGGTAGCAGAGAGAAGCTGCCTATATCTCAGCTCAGAATAGGCAGTGAAAACCATTTTTCATCCTATTTCTTGTGGAAGCTTAGAGCTATTTGAACTTTTGAGTATGCAGCATAGCCCAAAATTTTCATATTGAATTCATAGGTAATTCCATTCAAGTGCTATTTAGTGAACATATGTCGAGTTTTTGTTTTTTTTTCTGTTTGGCTTCTAACACTTAAAAAAGTGATGGTGCCCATTGTGTTTATTATTATGTTTTTTAAAACTATTTGTGTAATAGTAGTAACAAGTTTTTGCTACTGATTGGATACACTGTGTGAAGAAAGCACATTGTAATGGGTGCATGACAAATATAGTTCATTGTTCAAAACTTCATAATGCTAGTAATGATACTCCTTATGGCTTCCTGTACTCCATTCAGTTACTATGCTCCAGTGTAAAATCTGTAATGAAACCTGAATGCAGTATTTGGCAAATAAAGCATTTTAACATGTTGCTATCCTTTTAGGGAAGCTTTCCAATTCTGTTTTCTTGCCTAACTTTGTCTGTGAAGGTATCCCAACAGATAATATTGTCCAGTGGCTTCTTCGTCTTTTCTGCAAGTGTCAAAAGCCTTCAAAATGTTTTCTTTTTTTTATTCTATGTTAGTGTTTGACAGCTGTGTTTGAGAGTATTGTACTAGTGTATAATACTGGTATACAGCTAAATGACATTTTGAATCCCACATCCTGTTCTAACTAATGCAGTTAATAACTGTGTCACAAAATGATCAAGAAAAGATTAATCAGATATTGCATGGGAATAAGAAGTATCTTGTAACCTGTCTATTTGCTTTCCTCAAAAATTTATTCTGATAATTAAATATAAATGTTACAAATTACACAAAAAGTGCTGCTTAGAAAAATGCTCACCCCAGATAGCTCTAGTAGGTTTTCTTGAGGGTAGTCAAGTATCCCTCCACTTAGTACAAGTTAAGAACTATGGAGCATGTTACATTCCTTTGAATACTTGTATGAATAAGAAATCCAGAAAAAGAGCTTAAAGTAAAAATAAAAATAGATTTTATTTAAGCTTATAGTAATGTTATATACCTGGTAGATTGGTTTTAGGCTCAGACTCTCATGATTTCACATGGTTGATGACACAGTGAAGTGCTGGTCTCAGCAGGGGCTCCACTCTTCTCTGAATCCATCTGCACACTTGAGCTGGATGTAGTGATCTGTTAGTGATCAGGGTGATTCTGTTTAGGATCAAAAAGGGAATGTGAAAGCACTCAAGTGAGTAATGCAGCTTCCCTCATCTCAGGTCGCTGAAGCAACTCTGCAATTTAACCATCATAGCTCTGATGCAAGGGAAAGATGCAGGATCACACCTTCATCAGTAGTTGCTGGATACAATGATCGTCCTCAGTGGTCATCCTGTACCTTTCTTCCCCTGTGGAGTCTGTCTTAATGCTCAGGACCAAATGAATTTGGCCCACCACCTTGCACTGTTAGCAGTGTTGTGTTCCGCACCCTGACAAAGGTGTCCGTACAGCAAGGCAATTGCTCTCACTCTTCTGTCTGGACCTGTGGGTAGCATGAAACAGTAACATTGCTGATCTCAATAAAACTACATCCAGTTTGAACCAGGTAAGAATTTAGCAGTCTGAGTTCAGAATTTTCATACTTAAACCCCTTCCTACAGCCTTCCCAGTACCTGGTGCTGTCACAGGTGCTTACAGACACACTTCATCTTGCTGTTCCGTGACAAGATAAGGAAAAGCAGAGTTGCAATCTGGTTCATCTCTTGAGAACAAAGATGGGCATGTTGGGGATTTTCTTCCCTTCAAATCATATTATGAACATGATTTATATCCCTCAGTTTTCAAATGGAAGTCTTTTTAAACAATTTTCCAAATCGTGCACTTCTGATGATGTCCTGTATACAAAAGCATATTTGCTAGCTCTACTGACTAGGATTGTGTGAGAAAATAGCTTTTCAACTTGGCTTTTCTTAACTCTTTAATTTTTAAATATTATAGCTCTTAAACTGTTTTTTTTTATCCCCTAAAGTGCATGGCAGAGCTTCAATGCAACATTGGTATATAAGGAATATGAAAGTCTTAGCTCTGAAATCTTTATATTATAACCTTAATTTTCTTCTTCCTTTAAATCTGAACCATGTTTAAAATTTTATTCTTAATTGTGAAAATCACAATTGTTATATCTTCAATTCATGAGCTTCCTCCACTTACTAGTAATTACAGCCTGGGGGAATAAAAACTTGCTGTTTTTTTTAAGACTGAAATAGAAAGCTGGAAGTTTGTAAAATACTCTGTTCTTTCTCTATTAATACTTGACTGCACCTTCCACTTGGTCCATGACGCTACTAGTCATTGCCACAGAAAAGTCATCATTTATAAGCTTATGCAACTGAAATGCTCCGTAAGAATTGTACTAAAATGCTTCATCCGTTACACATTAGTCCAGGCATTCAGCTGTGTACGGTGATCTTCACAGGGCATTTTGCAAACCTGCTTCTGGTAAACATGTATAAAATGTGTAATTTTGCACTTACCTACTAATACTCTAAATGTCACATAATTAATCCCACTGTTTAATAAAAAGAATTTGTGCTGCAAATTAATATGAAAGAGTGGGATAATGTGAGTGTATGTTGTTAGCCTAAATCCATTGAATGCTTCTTGTGCTATGTTGTGAAAGGTTTAGATTCTGGAAGGGATGCAGGGAGTTGCATCTCTGTTTGATGTCTTTAGACATGAAAGTGTGCATCTCCACAGAAGACTTTCTGATGATATTACAATATTCCTTGAAGAGATTTAAATTCCAAACCTACTGTCACTTGGAAGTGGCTTATTATCTCTGTATCTATTTTCAGTGAAAAGACACATGGCATAACATAATCTTATTTGGCGGTTATCTAAAGGACGATATGCACAGGTTGATGGAAAATAAAAGTTCAGTGGATAGAAACACTTTCACTTTCAATTTGTTGCAGAATGTGTCTACCTGCAGCTCTTTGATTACCGGGTGAGTAATGGAGAAGAGCTTGAAAGCGTAGCTCCTCACAGGGCCAGCAGATTACTAACTCACTGCTCAGTCACAGGGAGAGAGAATGCCTGATTGGGGAAAACAACATTTGCATCTCAAAGAAGGAATAAAATAATCAACATACTTCATTTATGTGGATACATTTTCTAACTGCTTCTTACAGCAATTAAAGATAAACGTTTGGGACATGAAAATGAGGCAGGAGAGAGGAAGGTGTTAAGCCTGCTCAGCTCCTTGAAAAACTGAAACCAAAGATTAGCTCTAAAAGCTAGCAGGCTCCAGTTTTAAATGGGCTTCTCTGACTAAAGAAACCTGAGGAAGACAGAGTCCCTGAGGAGGTTTTGTCAGGAAAGCATCTAAATCAAGTCAGCTGGATACAGGAGAAGAACGGCCTTTAAGATGTAATCGTAGTTTGATAGGTTAAGTGTGATTACTCTGTCATTTCTTCTTGTACCTATATGAAAGAGGAAAGTCTGTTTTGGATGGTGCATAAAGTGCTTCTATTGTCAATTTACTTTTAAGCAAGTTTGTATTAAGGTTTTCCTGGTCAGCATCAAACTGTCTACCGAAGGGTGTCCTCTGTAAATCAGGGTACTGAAATCTGAATAAATATTCAGCTCTCATTAATACTTCCCTCTATGATATTTAAAGAGTAACGGTGTGTAGCCCCATAGAAATTTTACAGGCCATTTAGTGCGGTGGTTTTGAGGTGTGGAAGAAATGTCGTCTAGTGAACAGTTCTAACTAAGATGGGTCTCTAGAAAGCAAAAAGCCACCAATAACTGCAGTCCACAAGTTATCATGATGCTCTTCCAAATCTAAGGGTATGGTTGGGTAGGAAATCTAATATCCATGAACATTAAAATACGATACAAAAGTCTGGAGACCCATGACAAGAATTTCCCAAGTGTTTTTTGGCTTGTGGACGGAGTACATTTTAAATGGTGTTCTCTGCACACACTGGTGTTTGGAAAGATGTGTTCCATGAAAATTAATAAGATTCTTTCAGTTTGAAAATGCCAGAGTGTTTACTTGCTAAATAAAATATAAAGAAAGCTGTAAATATGGTTCATTACAACAGAGCCTGGTCTTTAGAGGATTTTGAATAGCTGTTGTGCACAGTGGAAGACAAATTAATCTCTCTGAATCTCTCTCAGCTGAAACATTCTAATGGTAACTAACGGTTTCTAGTGATCAAAGTGATTTAGTTAAATTATTTATTTGCATATGCATTTAAAAGTTTTTATCATTGTAGCTCAAGGGAAGAGAAGGGAAGGGAGAAGAAGGTCTTAAGATAGTTACCTGAGATTTAAGAGCAGCTGGCCCTGCCTTGTCCTACTTTCAAAGCTAGATCAGGCATCTTTGGCTGCCTAAGATCTCCCCATTGCCACATGGTCTCTGTATGGCTTCTCACAATTAGAACTGCAGTCGTATCTACCTTTTCTCCTTCTAACTAGTAATCAAAATGATCAAGAACAGGTGTTTTCATCCATTAAAAAATATGTTGTTTTGTATTCTCCTGTAGTCAAAATGTTTGCTTAAACTGTGTCTCAGTTTTCCTGCAGTTGTTTGTGTTGAGTTTTTTTCCTGTTGTTCTCCATATTGATCTCCCTAATGGAAAAAATGTCAAAAATCAGAACCAGGTTCTGTTTGACACACAAGAAAAATCAGTGGAAGGCCAAGGTTATAACATTGCTTCCACACCCCACATCCCCCCGTTTTCCCCCTTCAAGTTAATTGGTTACAATTGCATATTGCTGCTTTCAGTTTATACTTTAGCTGGTGTCTGCTACGTGGAAGTGTAGAGACCCAGCAGATGAATTGATTCATGAAAGCTAATTGGGGTGCAGATTTGTTTGTATTGGCATTTGAAGCCTGAAATCAATACTATATAACAAAAAAAAAAAAGCAACTAAGCTATCAAATCTTGGATAGCTCACCTTCAAAATGAAAAAGGCAGCAATTTTTTTGATTTTAAAAATATCTGTTAGCAAAAATGATGCAAGGAGAAAATTGCCAGTTTTTAGTATTTTGAGTATCATCCCTGTTCCATTTTAGTTCTAATGCCTTTGAAACTTTAAAATAGCCCATGACAAAACAAAACCTCCAGGAAACCATTTAGAAAGGTCAAGGTAAATCACTTTTTGTCTTATCACGTTTACATCTGTGGAGAAATTAATTCTTAGAACTCATAGGAGGAGACATTTATCTGTATGTTTTGGCAGTCTTTTGTTGTATTCAGGGCTGGTTTTTAAGTGATTGTCTTGCCATACCTGTGTAATAAAAAACATATAAAAAAGGACCTGAAATAGTAGCTATTTGTGATATTTTTCTCCTGTAGAATTGAAGTTCTTTACTAAAAGGTTGGTGCAACTTCATCTTTTGATTTTTTGTAGCCATGCTTTATAAAGAACAGTTCCACAGAGAATTCTAGCAAGTATTGTTAGCCATGTATGTGTCATGTTAGTGTCCAGACTTCAACATGTATGTTAATATAGCCATATATATACATATATATATATATTATGTGTGTAAAGGTTTCTGTAGTAGGAATGTTAAGAACAGGGTGCCTTTGCATCATAATTTGGTTTGATATTTTTTTCTAACAAAACCACAAGAAACTCAGCATTGTGGTGAGTTTATAATAAATAAAATGTGAAGAAACTCAGCAATGTAGTGAAACCAGATACACTGTTATTTCAGATGGCAAGTTAAAACTATCAGTTATGACTAAAAAGAACTTTTATCTAATAAGAAGTATAACTGGTTAGTTACATTGCCTCAGATCTGCTTTAAAGTCTTATCAGATATGAACAAGACCTTTCTTCATTGCTCATGAATGAAAATGGATTAAATTGCTAATTGCTGCAGCTACTTTTAATGGAAGAATCAGTGAGGATCCCAAGATTAGTTTCAGGTCTATCCTGTGTTATCCTAGTCTGCAGACAGGGCATCAGTATATTAAAAATAGACCATTTCAGTTGAGTCTTGCACATTGCTATGATTTTTAAAAAAGATGAGGTTTGACCTACCTCTGCTCCCATTGGATCTGGACATTTTCAGTGATTTTATGATTCCATGATTTTATACTTTTATATCTGCAAATTAATCTCATTTCTGAGGTGGCTGACACCTTTTTTTTCCAGTTCTGATTGTAGACTGCTTTTCTGATGTCAATTATTTGTATGGGCTGGATGCACACTTTTCACTGCTAGTTAACTCCCAAACCAGAATTAGAGGCAAGGTCCCCTGAGTGCTTAAGTTAGTGTCCCAGTTCATGAAGTTATGTTGCTTCTCACAATAAAATTTAATGGGGGATAAATCAGATTTCTGTAGTCATTAGCTATTTCAGTGGCATTTTTCTTCCAGTTTTTGTGGTTGCATCTATAAGCATGTGGAAATCAGATCCTCACACTTGTTATGATGCAGTGCGTATATCTGATAGTATATACAGATCCACCTTTAGCATAGGAAAAAACTGCAGAAAAAATAAACAAAGAAAAAAACCCTACACTTTTTTTTGCACCTCTAGATTTTAAATTTTGGATAGCGTTACCTTTCTCCAGTGTGCTGTTCAGACTTCACATTCTTTCTGCTTGTAAATAATCTTACTGCTATGCTTTTCTCCTCTACCTTGGATATATTAATTTTGTATCTTAAAGTTAGACATATTTATAATTTTCAATTTTTTCAGGCATTCTTCTGGTTGAGTATTTTTAGTGTTTTGATTTTTACATGTTCTCATTTTCCTGCGTGCCTGTGTGGAGTCTGGACAGCGTCTGTGAGACAGATTATTTTTCCCCTCTTTGCCAAGTTCTAAAAATTTTCTATTTGAATAGCTGCATAATGATAACTACAGCAGTTTTTTAATTCAAGCCATCTGCAGAAGGAATAGCTCCTTGGAAATATATTGACCTGGTCTCGTGGAAGTAAAGGAAAGAAGAGAAAACCTACTGTCTGCCTATTTCAGCTCTGATTTAAATAGCAATCCTGTAAATTGTTAAAATAGAAAGATAAGGGGTTCTGATTCCTTTAACAACAGTTCCAAGGGATATATGCAAGCAAGTCCTGAAGGGAGATCCAACTCAACTGATTACCCACAAGTGTAAGAAGATTTTAATTACTATGAAGATTATTGAGACTGCTATCCTACAAATCAATAATTTTTCCCTGGGTCTTGTCTGTGTGAGTACACATACGATCTTTATACAAACATTTGTAATTGCGCTGAGTTTGTCAAGTTACCAACATAGATCGCTATTGATAAACCAAATCAAGAATACAGTTACAGTAAATATACACTAATGCTTATTAGTAAAACTGTCTGATTACATACCTAAAAGATATAAAGGCTATGGTAAGTTGCACTCTTTGTAATCTTAAAGCGCATAGCAGATGATACTGGTTTTCCTAAGGGCTCGCAGTCTTATCTTGAAAATTGACTGTTAAAAGGGTGCTCTTTTCATTGTGTCAGATCTAACTTACCTTGAAAAATTACACTTGGATACTAACATCATAATGCGTTCTAATACTCCTTTTAATTAATGATCTCTAATAAAGATAATGAGTCAGCTTGCATTCTAGCAGATTAGTTTAAAAATGAACTTCAAGCTACAGTTCAAGGGACTAAGGCAGAGACTGGTTAAAAGGGTCTGACTGTATTAAAATGTTGATTGGAGACAGGGAGATCTTAAGTGACTTGCAGCACTGAGGATGTTCTCTGGCAGGACAGGACCATTCTCCTGCTGTTTGGACTTCTCATCAAGTTTTCCATTATTACAGACTTGGGAATAGAAGGATGATGTATTCTGTGATCATGTTATTATTCTTTCTGACCCATTTCTTGCAGTGCTTTCTCCTTACCTCACAAAAAAGTGTCTATGTTCAGCATAACATGCACCCACTTTTCCTTTTCATCTGACTCTCTTCCTTGTTTTTCCTTCTGTTTGCAATTAATTTCATATCTATATATTATGTATTTGATCTTGATGTACATATTCATTCCCCTGAACTGAAACTCTGAAGTATCCCTAGCATGTGATATCTGTAAATTATTCAAAATTTCAGTCATAAATTTTAATTTGATTCTGAAGAACATACTAATCTAAGGAGATGGTAAGTAACCTTTGCAATATATGTTGATATATAAATAGTGGCGTTAATGCCTCCGAACATTTTGATAAGGGTTTCATGCCATCATACATTCTCCATCTCCCTCTGTTCCAAAAGCCATTGTTAGCATATATAATTTTCTTAGTGAATTCTCAGAGTCTGATCCCATACAGAGCTGACCTACTGTTTGTGGAGTTTAGGATCCCAGTTTTGCCAGTTATATTCAAGGAATCATGACATGTCTAGGTCATGCAGGACCTCTGGATGTCTTCTTGTCCTAACCCCAATCGAAGCTGATTAAACTTCAGTGTTGCATTAGGTTACCAGGGCCTTTTCCAGTTATTTACTAATATTTCCAGGAATGGTGATTCCACAAACTCTGGGCAACTTATTTCAGACTGCATTTGTGAATGCTACAGCATCAAAACCAAATAAAAATGGCTTTGACGTATTAGGATGAACACAACATATTTGCCCTGTAAATTCAAGAGGAGCTGTTCAGTGATGAGATCCTCCATGTGTCATGATAGCCTTGATTAATGAGATCCTTCATGTAACATAACATTAAATAAATAAATCTTGTCTCTCTTTTTACTGATTCAATTTTATTATTATTAATTATTATCACTTTGTGATCATCTTTGACTTATTATTAAAGAGGAACAGCCCTCACAGGCACCCACCAGCAGAATGCTGCTTAGGAATGCAGACGTATTTTGTCTTCTAGTTACAAATATTAAGTGGTCTCAACGGATTTAAAAATCAAACAAAACCTTCTTGTGAATTGCTGTGAACTAAAAAAAAAAAAAACAGTGTTTGGTACTTGTAGTACAATTTAGTGTAAAAGGATTAAATAAACCATAGAAAACAGTCAGTGGCAGGAAGAAGAGATAAGTTGAAAGTTTTATATTTTAGATATTTCCTAAGGTAATTGTTAACTATGATAAGTAGAGGCAGATTTTATGGCACTGCAGTATACCTGCCAGGAAGTATGTAACAAACTGTTTCCACTGCTAATGCAGTGATATTAACAGCGCAATCCATGACAATTGTTCTATCAATAATTACTGAGACATGATAAAAAATAGTGTACATTGCTTGACATAGCCAAATGGAGGCCTAATAATTGTCTGCTGCATCAAACTGTAAAATATAATGACTTTAGAAGGTTGAAGTTTATGAGAGCAGTTCATTATGTGTTCCAAACAATGCATTATTTTGCTGTTGTTTCTTCATTATGTGGATAGGAAGCACGGTAGCAGAAATTGGGCTCAAGGGAAACAGTGTCTACCAGTAGTTTAACCTTGTGACATTCCACTAAAAAGCACAGGTTCTTCTGAAATACATAATACATGAACTTCTCTGATTGTTTAGCATTGATCAGTACTCAAGTAAATTGAGTTACTATCTTATTAGCATAAACAGCAAGGCTTTAGTGATCCTCTTCACCCTCCCATGGTATACCAAGTGGCTTAGGGATTTCTGCTGCTTTGAAACTGAAAGTCAATTTTAAAAAAAGCCCACACAGAGAGAAAGCTCTTTAACAAAGGCAGAGCAGTGTTTTGAAGCAGCATCCTTCTGACTGCAATGTATCCATTTTAACTTCAGTATTCAGGTTCCACTATAGATTAGTTCTTAGACCTCTTGCCTTCTGTTGTCAGGCCTATATGTCATTACATTTCCGTCTCTCTCTATAAGTGTATGCATTATATATAATTGTATACATACAAGATATATTTTTGATTTCTTTTCCCCTGTAGCACCTGGCAAAACAGAACTTCAAATACATTTACCTTCCTTTGAGAAGAAACAATGAATGCATGTTTTACAAGCATGTTATCCTTTTCTTCATAAGAACATGTGCATGCACAGGTGATATTTTTAAAACACTAAGTTTGTCCTTGAAGGTGTTTCCTGTTTGCCATGTTAAGATTACATCTTTCCTTCCTTTCACCTTTCCAGTTGCAGAAAGGAAACTGGCCAAAATAGGTGGAATGTTTCTGATATAAAGTAGCCTGATGGAGTACACTTTTATCTTCAGTTGTACATAGTTGTACATACATAAATTGTCAGCATTTATTTTTAACTCTCAGCAAAAGGTCAGGATGAAATATTACGTTGAATCAGGGGAACATGCAAGATTAAGGCTAACCATGTAGTAAGAGTATTTCAACTCTGAGGGAGGCATTTCTGTCTAAATTAAAGTTTGATGCTGTGGGAACTAACTTTGATTTTATGATGTTCTGAGACAGTCGTCCAGATTATCAAAGGTAGTTTCCCTATAAAACAGGCAGAAAACATCAAAAAGAACCTTTTGCAAGACTGACTCCTAGAGCCTTAATTGTTCAGCATCTCTGACAGTTCTGAATCCCTTCCTACTTGTCAAACTCAGCTGTTTCAGGATAACTACAATCACAGGAGCGTAGGAATCATAGAGGTACACCAGGCAGCAAACCACCAGCTTTTGTGTCTGCTCCTTGTCTGCACAGTTATGATGCTGAAGTTAATTTTTAATAAAATTAGCAAGATGAATATCTCATAGATAAGTGGAACTATGGCATAGGTTTGTACTGTTATGTGCACATAAATCGAACTTTTTCATGAAAAAACTGCTAGGATTTTAAAGGCATTAAGTGTGTGAGCATATTTGACAGATGTTATGTGGTAGTGTCAGAACAAGGAGTTTGGTGTCTTACTCGTTTTTTGCTTATCATTGTGGTTTTTTTCTCAATCAGTTCCTAATTATTTTTGGTTGTTAAAAATCTTTCATTCTGTTCACACACAGACACTCCAGAAGTAGAATAATGAGTAGAGAGGTACTGATTTCTGGATGCACAAAACCTTTCTCATGGTTCTGTGAGATGAGCTGGTATCTGTACTTCTTTCCTGGGCTTTTTGAAGTTAATGTTTACTTACAGTATGTGTCAATTCAAGATCTTGGCCAACAGCAAAGCACACGATCAGGAGAAAAAAGTGTAGGTCTGGAAGCTACTTCTTTTACTGTATACTGCAGAACTAATAGAGAAACTAATAATGACCCTTCAGGGCTTAAGATTTGTCCAAAGAAGCCATGTAAACAGAGCTATTAGTCTTCTCTATCCTTAGTCTAGAGCTTCAGAAGCTTCAGTTTCAGCTTGGTTGTTTATCTGTAATCACCTGCATACTAAACAAGGGATCTTAAGGTCCATGAGCTTGTTATGGATCTTCCCTTCTCTCCCTTTTAAAACATATTCTTACTGTTCTTTTGTTTCTGGATCAACCACAAGAGTGTATAACCATTTTAGAAGTTGTCACAGGCAGTTGACCCTTAACACTGTTAAGGGCCAAAAAAACCCCTGAGGGTCAGGAGCTGATTGCTTGTAGGCTTCAGCTGGGCTTGCTGGTTAGAAGTAATGTTACAAGCAGCAGCAGAAGGCTGCTAATTCCTTATAAGATGGCTCAGGAGAGTGTTCCTTTGTGGTTGGTGATGTTGAAAGAAAATGGTTGTCTGATGTGGAAGGTAGTGGTGGGCACTGGTAAACCTGAGGAAATGCTGAGGTAGGGGTGCTTGTAAATATAGATTACTGTACAGTAACTGCTATGTACTGTAACTATACTATGGGTGAACTTTGAGGTCTGCTTAGCAGTTGGGTGTGCATACTGAAAGTTTTTCATAATCTTTGCATATGAATGTTAATGTTTATGCAAGTGGTGTGTGTAGCAGTGATTCCAATCTTAAGTCAGGAAGTGACATTCCTAAGGAAGCAGTTGTGTGAATGTCTACAGTTAGGAAAAGCCCTGCTTGTGTGGGTGAATTGACTTGCTGTAGTAAGGAATTTAAACATGCATGTATGACTGCTTCTGTAGTTAGTGCTTGCACAGATAATGATCCATGTTGGACCAGATTTTCAGGCATTAAGCTTCCATTCCAACATGAAACTTTGAATTTTCTGTTCTAAATAATGAAATAGCAGTTATATTTCTCTATAATACCCTTTTTCTCTAAGATGCAATCCCTTACTTATCTGTTTGGCATCAAGATATTCTATCTACATTCGGGTTTTTTTCAACCTAGAACCTCTATTTATCATGATCCAGCATTGTATATTGTAATATCATGTGGTTCATACTTCTGTCTAATATTTACTGATGTGAATATATTAAACTATATCATAACACAGGTTTATAACACCAATTGAGGTAATTAATTTATTTTGATTTGGTATGAAAGGTTAAATTATTGCTTCTGTTGTTTTCAGACCTGCTGAAACACTTCAACTGCAAATACAATTCACTGAAGTATTTTTCTTGTTTGATTTTTAAAGAAGCTAAGTCAGAGTCATTTCACTGTAGCAGATGTTGTTTAGCTTCAGTCACCTATCTTTCTCCATTGCATTATTGACACGCTTCTTCACTAAGATTGGGTAAATTTGTTGCTAACAAAATGGGAGATCTATAGGTAATTAGAAAAAAGTAATGGCCAAAACCATTTTCATGCACTTTTTTTTTCTCTACAAACCAAATTGCATTGTGCAGATCTCAGCCTTCCCAGTTAGAGTTAGTGTTTATATATGTGATCATATAAGCATTTATTTAGATGTTGGTCAAGTAACTGGTATGTAATTAGATGTCTGCATCAGAAATACAGTGCATTTTCTTTTAAATAAGTTAATTGGATGACTTTTGAATTCTATGTGGAAGTGCAAATACATAGAATGAAGAGTGAAATGCCAATGGATTTTGCTCTGTAAAGGAAGCAGGTTCCTCAACAATTTCAGGTTAATTTCTTCACGCTTCATATGATTATACTTTAAACTGACAGACACTTAGCAAAAGTAAGTTACTGATTTCTTTATGTCTGCGTAAATCCTATGAGATTTATAGATGAGTTCTGTCAGATGAGTCAGAAAATAAAAACAGTTATTGGGAATGTGTTCATAGCAGATTACTGCTTATATGCCAGTATTCTGCTCATCTGTAGGGAGGAAATAATCAACGTCATTAACATAACAAGATTTAGAAATGCTTTAGCAATGTGTGCATAGCTTTTCATAGGGACAGCTAAGAAATGCTGCCAGATGTTGATTGGAGGCTCAAAAGGACCCACTGAAAAGTCATAATTTTGTTACTTGTTTTCTTGAGATCTCAGGTACCCCATTCTGTGACACTTTTTTTAGGTAGGTTAATATCTTATCAAAGATTTTTATTTTACCCAAGCGCTTTAAAAGAGTAAATTATGTGAATTGTCTGTCAAGGTCTATCAGAACCAAATTATTCTTAACACTTGCATTTGAAAAGAATTCTAAAACTAAAAGTGTCTTAGAACATGATTTTTAACAACTGATCATTAAAATAATTTCAGGTTTCCATTTTCTGAAGGAATTTAGTACTTTTTTAAAACATTAAACTAAATCGGGACCATACGCTTTTAACAGACTGAAATCAAAAGGTGTAGAGTTTGCGCTGTGCACACACTCCTTCCTATTGGAGCTGCTACTTGATTATGTTTCTGTCCTCCCTTTAGTATCTTATAAGGTCTGAGCACCATAATATATTTAAAAGTGGCCATAAGAAGTATTTTGTATCTTCACTTTAGAAGAATTTGGTGGAAGTATTTGATCTGGGAATTCATCCTTTTTTTCCAAATTCACATAATGTGTGTTAACTTTTTTGACTGCTGTAGGAAACATCTTTAAAGAAACGACTGCTGGCTTGTTTGTGTGGGGGGAAGTTGTGTGTAAAAGTGAAGCTTGATAGGGCCTTGTGCTTGGAAACTGTCAAGGTCTTTCTCAAAATCTAGTATCTGGGCAGAGCTCTGTAGGTAAATCCATCATAGGTTCTTGAACAGCTTCTGTGACATTCAGATTAATTCTGCAGCAGTGCAGTAATAGGGGACTAAAAATCTAAACCAGTGAGTTCCCATTCATGCTTAGCAGAAAGTTGCTTCTTAATCTCTGCTGAAGGGTAAGGTAATCAAAGTTCCCACATCAGGTAACTGTGTAGAGGCAGCCACTTGCCCTTTGGCATGTATAGAGTCTAAGAGGCAAATTGCCTGACTTGCAGCATAACTCCAGCCATTAATATTTATGAAATAATAGCATATATTGCTTTACCATGAACCCAGAGTGCAGGAGAGCTGGGATGTAAGAGCTGCCACTGGCTACATTTATATCTCTCTATAAAAAAAGAGATGGAAATAATAAATAGATTACTGAATTCATCCTCGCAATACAGTCTACCAAAATCTAATAAGCTCAAACATTCAGCTAATTTGATTGAAGACTTTAAATAATCAAACTAAATCAAAATCATGCATTTTAAAAAGGAATCCAATCAAAGTACTTTCATTATGACCATATGGATATACATCTGCATGCATCTCTGTATATAACTGGATATGTATAGGTAGAAATTCACAACTGATGGGAACACTAGCTCTAATAACCCTCAAAGAGAAATGTAGAAGTTTGGAGCTTAATCAGCAGTAACGTGAGCAGAAAATTCATTGGATGATAGATGTTAGGACAGAGTTACTCATACTAAAGAGGAAAGTACATGTGAGAGAAATACTTGCCTTCTAGGCCTTTGTTACAGGGACTGTGAGTGATTCTTGCTGGCAAAAAAATTGTCTCTATCTTTCCTCCAAGTCCTCTTTAAGTACTGAAAGACTGCAGTAAAGTCTTCCTGAAGCCTTCTGTTCTCCATGCTGGACAGCTCCAGTCTCTCAGCCTTTCCTCGAAGGAGAGATGCTCTGGCCTTCTGCTCATTTCTGTGGCCTCCTATGGATTAGCTCAGACAGGTCCATGTCTTTCCTGTGCTGAGGGCTCTAGAGCTGAACACAGCATTCCAGATGAGGGAGGGTCTCATAAGAGGCATTTCAGCTGGGCTGTTGGTTATGTCACCTTACAGGAACACCCCTTAATTCCACTGAGGTGTTATTTCACTCGTGTTTCCGCCTTGGCTCCTATTATCTCAGGAGCTCCTGACTTATCTCCACAGGGCTTCCAGTATGCTGCCCTGTAGCCAGCTGTCTCTGAGCTACAGGCTGAGGGCTGTTACTAGCACTTCATCCCTCTAACCCTGTCCTTTGGGGTGTCATCCCATAGCTTGTTACAGCCAAGCTTGATATCATTCCCCTCCTTCAAGTCTAGTTTAGATACAGATGAGTCTCCACAGATTTAGGCTGTGTAATACTTCAGTTCACAGTACAAACCTGCAAACAATCTGAGCTGGTTTTGAAAGATCAATTTTGTTAATAAACCTATTTTCTTTTAATTAATTTTTCTCTCAAACTGCTGAATTTAGCAGACTTTCCCCAGCGCAGAAGGATATCTTTTCAGAGAGAAATACTGATACAAAATAAACCATCAAAACCATATTCATAGCTGAAGTCCACCTTTATCTGGCAGCTTGCAAACAAATAACTTTAGCGAGCAATAGAATTATTACCTTCTGTGCTGATAAATTTCTTATCAAAGCCACACAAATTAAATTCAAGTGTCTCTTCCAATCATTTTACTTTTCATTACTTGGACCATATTGATTTATAATTCTCACCTAACTTCTCTGAAGGAACATTTTCAGTATTTTTATATTCCCAGGCCTGATTAGCACTGGATTTTCTATCTATGAGTTTTCGTCAGTGTCTCTCATCTTTGTCTCTCTTCTTCCTTCTTAAGAAGATGCATATTTTATTTTCTACCTCTATGCCTACTGCATCATTATATTTCTTTGCAAAGAGAATCTTCCTCATAAGTGATTGATTCAGCAATCACATAATTTAAGTATTTTATGCAGAATGATAATTTGCTATGGCTTTGGTAAAAAATGAAACATTGCTTTTGAGATGCTTTTAACCGGAATGTTTAGTTCTGGGCCGGCACTTAAAAAAGCTGGCCTAAATGTTTTGGCACTGCCACGAACTGTTTTTTGGGAGTATAAGCAAATAATTGAATTTTCTCTTTGCCTTAAGTCTCTATTTTGTTGATGGGAATGTTAATACTTTTTTCTGACAGTTTTAATAGATCAAATACTCAAGATACATTTAGATATCGTAGTTATACAAGTCATATATATACACATAGAATTATTCGGAGTAAGAAAACCTCTGCTTTATGTGTTTCATAGGCATTAATTTGGTGTTCATTGCAAGGGGAGACTGAAAAAGAATTTGAATTGTGTGAAAGATGGAATGTGACTCTAAACGAGTCTTTGGTATTTTGCTCTTTTTAAATCTTCTGTGAGTTAATATTCTGAATTTGACGGGTTTTTTTCTAACTTTGAATTGGATGATTTTATTGATTTATTCAATGTGTTAAGTAGTGCATAGGTTAAATTTGTGGTATATGTAAAGGATTTAGTCCTCTGGCTTTTATAGGTTAAAGCCAAATGTTTTAAATGCTAGCCAAATTTGATTTAATTATAATGACCACAAAGTGTTGGCAAATTAAATCTGTGGCCAAAACTGTTAAAATTCTGCTCAGCACTCGGTCACTGAAATCTTTACAAAGAGCATTATTAGAAGATCTCCTAGTTCTCCTGATTAGACTCCCATAAATTGCTTGCACATCAGTGGAAATACTTTGTAAGATTTCTATCTTTGTTGGTGATGGATTCGTTCAGTGTGGAATGTGTTTATTAATTTAACAAAGCAGTTCAATTGAGAGCTTTCTGAATTTCATCGATGAGTAAGAAGAGTCCTTTTAAGAGTGATTTGTTTTCCAGTAGAAAATATCAAAACTGAGTACTGTAACATGGGTAATTATGTAAGTTTGCAAAATAAATTCAGACTCATTCTAACAGTAACTTCACAGTTGTAACCCTCAGTTATTGGCTGAAGTAGTATGTTACTTTAGCTCCCAAGTAATTACCAAAGGTCATTCTTTGTCTGCAGAGAGACATATGTTCAAATATAAACCACCAGACATCTGTTGGGTTTAGTAAACTGTATATGGAAATGTTTCTGTGCAAATGTGTGGGTATAAATGAGCCTATGGTGTGTGTGTGTGTGTGTTCAGCCAGTGTGATTATCTGAAGTAATTCCTGCTGGGTTTGCGTGCCTTAATAAATAAGTTTAACAGTGATTCACATGGAACCCTATAACTCACTGATGAAGATTATTTCAGGCTTGCATTGTAAATATGGAAGGTGTCTCACTGAAAAATAACATTAATTGCTGATAACAAGTAAGCCGGAATTTTCCTTGCGCAGTTTGTTCCCTCTAGGCATTTTTTTCTTTTAAACTTCTTACTCTAAGCTTGCTGATAAGTTTCATTGTCAGAATTTCTGTACACCTGGTTTGTGTATGCAGTTTCTCTTTGTTTTGTGAGTTCAACCCAGGTGTGCATCTGACACCGATACTTCATAATGAGGGGCGATACTCTCCCCAGGCTCCTTCTAAAAAACCTGATGCCATCAAAAGACTGCCTTTAAATCAGAGCCCTCCTCTGGTTGATGAGGAGAGAGCTTTCTAATGCAGGGCAGTTGGGCTGCTCTTTTTTTCTTGTCAAAGAATATAATTGGTCAGTTCATACTGTTAACAAAGCAAATCCACATAGTGTTTTACTTCTGAAAAAGTACATAGTATAACATGCCTGATCAGTTCAGCACTGCATTCAGTAGATCAGACATTGTAACTTTTCAGACACAGCATTTTATGACTTTGAAAAACAAGTATTTCCTCAGGCTTATTGCTTATAGAGGGTGCCTATAGTAAAGGCTACAAGTCCAAATGAATGTCAAGAAGGAATGCTTTTCCTGTAGTGTATGTCCAAGTCACTCCATTCTTGCAGATAACTTGATTGGCAGGCAGAAAACCTGCACAGCTCTTTAAATTATAAATTAATCAGAACAACATGATTTCTGTACTTTTAGTACCTCTGCTTTCAAAGAAATACAGCGTAGAATTGCAGTGTTTGGTAGTGTGACAAGACAAAGCTTGTTGTGGGGCTGTGTTAAGGAGTAGTGATTCTTCAACTGATGGCATGAATTTAAATTAGCATCTCAAAAGGAAAGTCTTGACATGCAGGAATTGATGCCAGAAAGCATACCAAAATGTTTGAATGTGTTTTAAGAACTTACCTTACCTGAAAGATTGCTCTGATGAAAGAGGCAATCAGAAAACAGTTGATTAATAATGGAATTAATAGAAAATTAATATACATCAACAAATACTGCAACAACAGAACACTCTTCATCAGTGTCTGTTACAGTAGTAATATTTCTGTCTGCCTCAGTCCAGAGGCTTAATGAAATACTTGAAGAAAAGGTGTATTTGTCTACTGTTAAAAGGTAAAATTTAGGTATCTGAGGCAACTAAATTGTCTATCTTCATCAGTTAGTTCCTTATTCCTCTGCTCCTACAGTGTGAATGTCACATAAGTCTTGGAACTGCTACAGTGAGATCACTGACCCATGATTTTTATCTTGCTTTAAACCCTAAGAGAAACAAAGGACAAGACTTGTCTTGAAAAGCTAAATTGGCAGTTCTTCTTGACCTGAAGGCTGACCCTGCCTCATTTGTCTCATCATGAAGTAGCAATACTTAACTCCATTAAGATTTCACAGCACAGTAGGTAACTTAATCACATAATGGAGAAGCATGCCTTTTTATTTCTTTTTTTTTTTGCCTCCAGGTAGTAAGATCAGCTGCTTTTACAGGGAGAACTTCTGTGTGGGGCGTAACTTATTTGTGACACAACCAAAGTTGGTTTAGCCAGGAGTTACCTCAGCAGGGGCAGTGCCCAGGAGAGAGGCTTAGGCAGGAAAGAGAAAGGTCTTGCTTTTATTTTAGATTCAAGATTAAACTGTTTTAAGAAGAAGTGTGTATGTCCAGAGGGTGGAGGAAAGTGTAGCAAGTGGCTTTTTGCAGGCTTTTTTTAGTCCCTGTGTCAGTATATTCAAGTCTGCATCTGCTGCTAGACTTGTGTCAGACTGAATGAAGTTCTTAAGCCCTCATTATTTTCCCAGTTAAAGGGAATGGTCCATGTTTTAAGGGTCTAATCTGCTTGTACTACCATTAGGAGTAAATTAAATTGCTAATCTAAATTGTGTTAGCAAACTGTTCAGTTTGTGCAACAGTACAGAGAATTAGTTGTATGAAGCATTCATATTTGGTGGGATTTGTTGTAATGCTTCCTGGAACTTAAATTTATTTGAACTTGAAATGACTCAAAAAGCTAATACCCTGACTGGAAAATCATCTTGTTAGTTGCTGGTGACTTCATAAACAGCAGTAGCAACGGCCGATGGGGGGGAGGGAATTAAATATACAGTAGCACAAGATATGCTAGTTTCAGAATTTATGCTGGATCCCAGGGACTCTCTTCCATGGTACTGTCGAGTTCTTAAGTAGCTGAGAGTATTGTGGTTACTTGCTATGTTTCTATATCCTCAAAGTATTGTGGCTCTCTTACAAGCCACTGAAGTTCTGGAAGTAATTTTGTAGTTCACACAAACCACAGAAGTTTTATAATGTCTTTCAGAATAGAGGAAGACTGGAAACCAACTGATAATTAGCTAGAAAGAATGAGTCCCCATTAGCAGCTGAAGAATTTGGTAGAGTTTCGCTTGGAAACCACACTGGCAGCTGTATGCCAGTTCTGATACACATTATGCTTCTGAAAAGGGAATCTCTGGCAAGTGTTTTCCATAAATCAGCCAACTTCAGAGCCAGCTTGATCCAGCTGGGCCATATGGAATCATCAGCAGTGGCAGCCCTACCCCTCTCTCTCCATCCTTCTCAATCCATATGGAACAGGAAGAAGCCAAGCTCGAGCAGAATTGGCATGCTAATTTTGGTATCTAGCAAAGCTGTGCCTAGGCAGTAGAATGCTACCTGGGGCATCACTGTATCTTACGAGCTCTTCGGCAAGTTGTTGTAGTGGTTCTCTGGAGATCAGTGGTTTTCAAGGGGTTTGAGTTACATTCTCAGCTTGACGAGTTCCAGGTTAGCGTAACAGCCAAACAGTACCGCCATGCGTTCCTCTACCTCTTAAAAATAATACATCATTCTGTTCCTACCAAGATAGCTGTGGTTTGCCATGCAAGCTGACTTATTCTTGCATCAATTGATGGGTGACATGAGAAATCTTATCCTGAAAATTGGATGATACTACTGTGCAATATCTAGCTCACTAAACTGTTGTGTGTGCTGGGAGGGAAACACGAGGAAAAAGGGGTTTTTACATTATTTTTAGGATCAGAATTATGTGTTGGTAAGGCAAAAAAATTGCTACTCTGAAGTTGTAAGTTAGAGATTTTTTTGGAATGAGAAAGCATTTGTTTCATCTCAGATGAATATAACTGTGCAATGTATGCCAGATAAAGGGGCTGTATGCAGTCTCAGGCGGTACTGCAAGTTTTCTATTAATGAACAAATGCGCTATTTTTTGTTTCTGCTGCATATATTTTACATTGTAGGAAGCAATATTATATCTCTTTTCTTTAAAAGTGATGCTACCTGACTAAAGAAGCACGTTGTTGTCACGGAGCAAAGATATGGTTCTCCCAAATTTCCAATTCATATCTTTTGCAGAACATAACTTAGCAGAAGAGACATTCTTTTAAGAGTATTATTTCTTAGTAGCTGCATCTACGCTGTTCTGCATCGAGGTCTTCTGAGAAAACAGGAATCTAAATTTATATATATATATATATACACACTCTGTATGAAGGCAGCTTTTGGAATTGGATCTCGAATGATCATGTGGATATCTTAAAAAACCCCCTCCTTTCTAGCCCCTGCTATAGAACCCCCTCAAGGGTAGGATACCTGTGAGTCCATCTGTCTTTACAGAAATAATGCTAGAAAAGATGAACATGTGGGAGTGTTTCCTAGGTGGGCCCTGGCATTGGCGGCATGTGCAATTTCCAAGTAGGAAAAGCTTGTGAAAGCATGAAGAGGGGAGGAACGCTTGTTTCCTTCAGCTTAAGAGGAACATGAAAGAGCAGAGAGCTTGCTAAAAAAAAAAAAAAAAAAAAAAAAAAAAAAAAAAAGAAAAAAGAGGGGTAGAAAAAGGCAACAATGGGCTCCTAACAACTGAGGGAGCTGTTTGGAGTTAAATGGCCAATACACTGGATTGGCATCCGGAGGCGTTTTCTAAAGCAAGCTTGCTGCTTTAGGCTAATCTGTTCTGCTGTGTGGTTATTAGCCGTTTTATCAATATGAGCCTTTTCTGGTTCAAGAACCAGAATTTCTTTCTGGAGATATGTATCTTCTCAACATTTCCATTAATTCTAGAAAAGCATAAGGATCAGAGAAACCTTAGGCTCCAAAAATTAGCCTAATTAGAATATCAGTAGCTGCTTTTCCAGTGTAAATGCAATAAGCATCATGGGAAATTAGCAAGATAATTATGGGAATTGTTGCTCGATGAACTTGACTGCTTATTTGGCAAATATTCCATTTGTAATGAAATGCTTTGCACTATGTTCTATTGTTCTCTTAAAAAATCAAATCTCTTTTAGATTCTGTTGTGGGGGTTTTTTATGCCCAGTTCCCCAAATGCTTTAGCCCATTTAAACTCTTCTGTAAAGCAGAGGGGGGGAACTGTGAAGTTTGGTTTTAAGCAAGTAATTCTGCTTGGTGAGGTACTGTCAACGAATATGAAGAGTTTAGTTATTCTGTTTACTTTATTTTTGGTCAGTGCATGATCTTTTTTGAACAGGTTTTTAACAGAAGACACTAATAAAAAATGGTGACAAATGCTCATATTGCATAAAGAAAGAATCTTTTTAGTTGTCATCACTTTCATTTTCTGGTGAATGACGGATTAGTTTAGAAATAGATATAGCAAGCACACAAACTACAATTTCAAAAAAAGCACTTGGCAGAAATAACTCAAGACATAAGCTTTCTGTAAGAGGAAATGAAAGCAAAGGATGAGATTTGGCCGAAACTTGTCCTCATAAGCATATTTCTCTCTGTGCCCTCCCTCTCCCTTTTTTTCCCTGTAGGGCAGGCAGGAGATAGTGTGCAATGTTGTGAACTCAGGTTTTACTCATTACCAAGTAAATTGGGCGTATGTTTTCTTCTATTTGTGTGCTTTTAGCATGCTTTTGATTTTACAGTTACTGTCAATATAGTTCTTGCTGCTTTGTCATGCTAAGAGAAAGTTAATTGTGTATATAAGAGAAAAAGCACTGTATGAAGTTTGAGTCTGAAGGTGACTCTTCTAAACTATGGGCTCTTACAGAAGCGTACACTTACTGTTATTGTTTTGTATTTGTTTAAATGCTGCCAGTCTGCCAGTGAGGCTGGTACGAGCCCTGGAGGAGAGAAGCTTTATGGCATTGCCAAGTAGCATCTCTTTGATTAAACACATCAATTAATTCTGCTGTAATCTAACAGAATGGGGTCCTTTTGACTTTAACCTTTCTTAATGTGCCATGTCTGTTGCAGGCAGGAATGTTTTTAATTGAGGAAATAATGCTGTGCACGCCAAATACTATTTTTTCTAGTAGAGAGAGCAAATGAATCCCCTAAAATATCTCTGTGTGTTCTGGAGTGGTTATAGGTAGCACTATTAGTCAACTACTTTTGTTTATCACTGATAGCCGGTTCTGTTGAAAGGCTTGTAGGACTCAAGTTGTGTGCTTTTGGGGGATTTAAAGACCCACACTATATCTACAAGAACAGTGTGAGCTCCAGTCCCATTAAGGTTTTGTTCTATTAAGCTAAAATTTTCCTAGACCTTAGTCCTCAGTTTCAGTTTGTGTGCCCTGACCTTGCACTACAGGAGCACACACCAGTTTATTCTGGATGCTGAAGCTGTTGTACAGCATTTCCTTCTCTATGTTGTTTACAATCCATGTGCATATGATGAACTGAATTCCTAAGTTACTGCACCAATCCAAGTGTATGATACCTCAAGCAATCTTCATGAAATGACAGCTATTCTCAAACTTCTGGGATCCTTCACAGTGTAAGATGATATCTATGTGCTGAAGTAACCATTGGAAATCTGTAAGTAAGGAATAGGAAAATACTGTGCTCCTTTTTCATCTGTTTCTAATAGAATCCAATAATTACTTGAAAACAAAGGGAATGACTGAAAAAGATCAGCATGGAAGAAGGAAACCTACAATAAAGTTACCTGATCTTGTGAGACATTAATCAGAATTTACAAGGGGAAGCAATTTTCATGTTTCTCTCTTGATACAAGTCCAAGTGGGGAGTTTTTGTTTGCTTGTTTTAACTAGGCTTCCCTGCAGGCCAACACTGGCTCAAGAAAAGCTAAAATCGTGTTTTAAATATACAAGGTAACAAGTTAAATTAAAATAAATGAAGTTAATTAAAACACCAGACTCAAATTCTTCATTATTTCTGTTCATGAACTGCTACTGTGATGAAGTGAAGTAACAGAAAAGTAATAGAGAAGAACGGACCTTCAAATTGCCTTTTCTACTGTAATCTAAAGAATGAATCAGTGAAGAAGAAAAACTGTTAAGATATGACAATGCTCTAAGTTTTAATTTAGTGAATATCAGCAATATTTAATCATTCCTTAAGTATTTCAGTAATCTGTAGTATTTTAATATGTGCTGACCATAAAAATGTGTGTGGAAGCCCAGAACTACACAGTGCTGTGACTTATCTCTTGGATTATCACGGTGAGTTCACTACTTCCATCTGAACTTGTACAAATGTGCAGGTCTCTGATGAACCAACTCAAAAGATCTGCACATGGCTTCTGAGTTTGCTGAAGTGATGCTCAGAGAAAACATTTATCTGGCTTCATTTTAATGTTGTGTTTTTTTTTTTTTTTTCTCCTTGTAAAACCACTCAAGATCCTACATTTACACATCAGTGAACAATGTCATGTAATGAAAAGCATGTAATCCCATCAAGTAAAATTGACATGTTATAAATTGTGATGATTAGTTTATGAAGATGCCTACTGTTCTCCTATCCTCCTCCTGATCTGGGCTTGCTTGTGCATTCAAGCTCTGAGCTTTAACCAGGAATTCATGCTGGTTATTATCCTTAACCCATTAACACAGGTTAAGCTGCTCACATGTGAGCCTTTTTTCTGCCCTTCTAAATAAATGCTACAGTGCCTCCAGTTTTATTACAAACCTTTTTCTAATGAGGATGAAACACTGTGTGTAGAGTGTTTCTGTTGAAGCTGAGATGTACTTGTTATGATACATGCAAGGAAGCTGTGCCAGCAGGAGACACGGAGCTGCCTGTTCCTATTTTGTGTTGTACCTGTAGTAAAAGGCCGTACCCATATTTGGTGTGATAAGTCTGAGTCTTTAAATTGCTACAGAATGGGATCTGGTTTAGACTGAGTAAGAAAGGCTCTTTTTTTTTTTTTTTTTTTTCCTGGAACTGACAAAATAATGAGTTAAATGCTGATAGTGCACTGACTTGGCAGGCAGATGTTACAAGTATAGCATGCTGAAGAATAATTCGCTTACAGCCTTGGCCATTGACTACAGAGTAGCCTGTTAAGAAAATACATGGCTGGCTGGTGGGATTCTTTTTTGTATCGTACCCCAGATGCCAAAATGTGATTTTTATTTAGTGTGTGTATTGGAGAATGAGTGTGCCGCTTGGGCAGATTTGAGCCTTTGTACACACATTACGCAGATTGGAAGCCAAGAACAAAATAGGAAAATGTTTTTTCTGGTTTGTTATTTCTTCTCCTCTCTTTCCTTACCTTTGCATTTTCTATTTTCTTTCAAATTGGCAATGCCTGTAATGTTGAAGGTCCTCAGCTGCTGCATGGTAATAGGAATATAGGGCTCAATCCAGCAACATGCTGAGCACTCCAAACCCAGTGCAATAAAGCATGCAAATGCATACTTACAATTACGGATGTGGTTGGTTGCAGTGGAGATTTCCATTTAACTGTATGCTTGATTTCTTTCTGAGTTTGAGGGAAAACCCATGTAGTACCTTGTGGGGACAAGCTCCTATGAAGAATCTATTTATTTGTTACTGTTGATGTAGTTTTGGGCTTCTACCTGCAGAAGTCATTGCTCTTGGATGGTGAATGATCAGGGCTTATCTAATGAATACTTGAAATGCTTTTATGCCCAGTTAACCCTTTTGTCTTTAACGTTTTTTAGTTTTTGTTTAAATTTCTCTAAGTAGGCACAGGTTTCTCAGTAGCCTAATAGGATGAATGTTGGTCTTGTAATCCTTGCTTGTAACCCCTTGAACAATTTGATGGTGTAGGTAGGTTAGGTCGCAGCTTCTCGTACTCTGTTGTTCATGTGATCATTGCACAAGCAGTATT
Organism: Bolborhynchus lineola; assembly: GCA_025448015.1. Classification (NCBI taxonomy): domain Eukaryota; kingdom Metazoa; phylum Chordata; class Aves; order Psittaciformes; family Psittacidae; genus Bolborhynchus; species Bolborhynchus lineola. Next base: position 49,900 of record JAOEHX010059920.1, read on the forward strand.
CCAATATATAATGACTGCTTTTAAAAACTAATGACCAAATCTGGGAGATCAACTCTTCATGTTCTATTGTACTTAGATTCCCCTGTGTGTCCTTTCAGCAGAAAGAGAAATATTTCTTTGTTTTCCCTTTGAGGGAACGCAGATAGCATGATTTTAACAAAGCGCATAATCATAAACTATCACCAGTAAAATGTTGTAACTCAAGTGCTGTAAACAGCAAAAAAGCAGGTTTGTTTAGTGTGTTGCAAATTGGGTATCTAGAATTGGTGACTGATATATCTCTAGTAACCATAACACATCTAGGGATACTTTGCCCAAGGAACAGCAAAAATATAACAGAGGGAATAGCACTGAGATTAGTTGTAAAGATAACTCTATGAATTCTTCTTAAGAATTGTCTCATTGCTAATTCCAAAGTAGAAATAGTAGGTCTGAGATTTTATGTATAACTCCTGTTGGAAATGGCAAGGGATTTCTGATGGTCTCAAAAATGCTGTGTAGTACAACTAACCTCAGTACCCAAAAAGTCACCTCTAACCAAACATAAAACAATTAAAGGTCCTCTCTTACTGTGAGGTCAGAACAGCAAAGTGCTGGGAAAGACAATCCGGTTCTAACTTTGTCACAGGAAGAGTTAGTCAATAAGCCTGGACTTTCCCATTATAACATCTTGATTTTCTGTTACTTTGCTGAGCATCACATGCCGTTTTCACAAGCATGCAATTGAATCCTTCTAGACTGCTGCAAAATGGCTGAAATTTCTTTGAATTGCAGCCTGATTTATGATTTAGGGTGAAGTACTGTCCTTTTTATAACATTGAGGAAAAATCAGACGTTTGACCTTGTATTTACTGAAGACAATAGCCAGCTAGCTGCTTCTACTTTTCAGGCCAACTTGATGTCTCGGGGCTTTATTACACTTTTTCCTTGAGGCACTGGTGCTTTCATTTTCGTTGATTTAGAATAACAGAAATGTTTTTGATTAAAAGGACCAGCTGAACCTAACTTCAGTGTTTACCCTGAAGCATGATCCCTGTGAGCACATGGGGTTTATTCATCCAACCATTTCAGAAAATGGTTTTAAAGAAATTATTCTTACATGCACTGATTTCATTGTAAATGAAGGCTTAGAGCCTTCCCTGTGGGCCTGCCATTACAAAGAAAGGTACAGATTGAAGAAGAGGGGAAGACTTGTACGTCTAACTCAAACATGTCAAGCGTTCACTTCTTTGCTGAAGAAGAATAATGCATTTAATTAGACTATCATGTGACAAATTGGTTGTGATGAGGCCATCTATCTCAGGAGAGTGATGTTAATCTTTCTTGTAGTTTAAAGGCTCTCCTGTGTTGGCATGAGATAGATTAAGCAGTTTTGGGCCATGGGAAAACAAGATATTTTTCCTATTTGAAACAGTTGGATACTTCAATTACCTTAGATATGTTTTGTTTTTTTTTTTTTTAAATGTGGAGTGGTTTTGAGGACTTAACAATTTTGAAGGACTAAATGCCATTAATGCAGAATGGCAGCACTGCATTCAGCACTGCAGAACTCAACTTGCGAGTATCTAACCTCTGCCCCTATCTTGGAATCCTAAGCCTGCAGCTTGACTCTCCTGTACAATGCGGAGAGGGTTATGCACCTGGGAAAGCTGGTCCATAAAGCTCCTTGCTGAGTTAAGGATCATCTTGAAGGGGCTGAAAGGAGTTGCAGAGCAGTGTGCACATCTTTGCAACTGAGACACTTCTGTGCCATTGGCTGCAGGTGTTTCTACTTTTGCTCTCCAAAACCAAGAGTTCTCCCCTAAGAAGAGGCACTGACATGTTTTTTTGGTGTTCAGCATGCCTGTTTTGTTTCAGCATGTGGCTTGTGCTGCATCACCTGCAAAAACTGAGCAGTGCAACAATTAGCAAAACCTTCACAAATCTCTATAATCATGTTTTCTACCACAGGGCTTGGCATAAAGACAAAGCCAAGGCTTTGCAAAGTTTTCTACTACAAGACTTGGCAATAAGTATTATCCTGCAGTATTTGAAGCAGGTTTTGAATGCTTGCTTTAACTTGACAGGAGTGGTCCTCTAGGACCTTGTGAAGTTCAGTGAAAATAAACACTAATGCCAAGACTATTGTAGATAATGCTGAACTGATGCAGTTCATCGTAGAAGGCGGAAGACCAAACAGTTCATTGGTTTTTGGTTAAACACATACACACTCCTGACACATCACTTTTACCTAAAGACAAATATTTTACCATGCCAAATGCTTCATCTTAGCCTTTTCTGAGGGGTAGCTGCCCTTTCAACTCCTCCAGCCCCCTGTACCTTTGCTAAGCTTTAGACTGTCTTGTTAGTCTCTGGTCTGTCTGTCTTAGGCTTCTCCTGAGTCCTCATTGGAGCTGAATGTCATGGTCTGTTTTTCGCATACAGCTTTGTTAGTCTTTCCAAAAGAGAATTGGTAGTTTTGAGCCTCTGTGTTATAGATAATGGTAACTTATTTTTTAGGCAGCTTTTTCATTTAGTTTATGGAGTTTTCAAGAATTTTAGTGTGAGTTCCTGACTGTCTTCTGTTATGTCTGCCTGTAGCAAGGTTCTCTGGGCTAGCACCTGTGTAACATCAGCTAGGAGATTGAAACAGTTAAAGCATGTGAAAGATGGTGTGGACTAGTAATTGTGAACCTATGTTAGGCTGTTGATCCAAAATGTCCAAATACATGACAAAGGAACTAAGAGTGGGGAAGTAGCTTGTTGCTAGCTCCTTAGAAAGCATGGGCACTTCTCTCCGAAAGCAATGCCTGGACTTAGGCTTCAAGGTGGTCCAAATGGCATCCAGCTGGTGGGTACCTTTCTGTATTTATTCCCATATTTATTATGAGCACAAGATGCAAACACCTGCGTGGTCCAGCTAGGGCTTGTGAACATGAGTATATTTTGCTGGGATAATATTAGCTCTTGTAAGTAGCTAAAAACTGTTATACTGATAAGCACAGAGCAAAAAACATTAAAGGTCATGGAGGACTGTTGGATGTGTGGTAATTATTTCCTATTGTTACAAATTGAAGTGTCAGCTGTATCTATAGAAATCAGTGAGATTAGGTTTCTAGAAAGAGCTGTGCACTCTCTTCCTGCAGGTTTACACTCAATAGCACTGTAACAAGGAATCTGCAAGGACTGCCCTATGTTTACAAGTTGAATATATATTAAATTAAGTTTCTTATCCCAACCGGTTAAAAATCAGTCTTATAAAACTGCTGGTATTGATGAACAGTTTATCAGATGTGTAGTCTTGTTGAATAAAAGCTTAAAGCAATAGATTGATTGGGAAATCCGTTACTTATCTAGACAGCTGTTATCAAAGAAGAAATATATTTATTTATTTTTGCTGTAATGGAAATAGAGCCCAGGACACAATGAAGATAAGAATGCTTATGTGAGCTAATCTTTATATAGCCACTTAAATATCATGTGATTTGTTCCTTTATTAAGTTGCAAATGTGGAGGCTCAAGTGCATGCCTTCCACACTGTTGGCCTTTCCAGTGGGCTGCTGGAACAGATAAGCAATTGGAGCTGCCCATCTGCTGGTGAGATCACTATTTAACCTTGCCTGGGTTGTACCTAACAGAGGAATGGTGTCATCTTGTGTCAACCTATGTTTGTTAAATACATCATCTGGTAAAATAAAAAGAGAGTGAGTATGTATGTGCAAATAATCAGCTTGGAACACCTTGGTATTCCGGCTGGCAGATATCTGCTTTCTCCCAAAGATCAGATTCAAGGGCTTGAATAGCCCTGCTGGCTGCCTCACACAATGCTCTTGTTACCTCTAGCAGTAGATGAAGCATATGTGCCTGTGAGATAACTTTAAGCTAAGAAAATGCCATTTTCCAATAGTAGTTTCCGAAATCATTATGTGTTTAAATGTAATGTATTAAAAGGAATTTTGCTGTATCAGTTCTTAGGATGTATTGTTTCCCCTAGTACATGTTGGGATTTTGTACAGTTGCAAACTGATCTCATTTGTTGGCGTTAGAGTTTAGATGATATTCCAGAATATGTAAACATCTGCTTAATAAGATCTGATTACTATGATCCTATTTAAATGAGTGAACTTTGGCAACAGTTTTTATGCTGTGATGTATCTTGATATTAATCTGGTTATGTCTGAAGGCACACTTCAGTTGTTCTAGGAGGCAGAATCACTATATAAAAAGGCTGTCTCTTTTCCCTCCATCCTTCCCCTTTCCCAGACCTTTCTGCTGCATCAAAGCCGGAGGAGCAAATGCAAATGTTAACAGAAAGCTATGATGTGTGTTCAAAAGGAAACGATGGGAAAACAAATGTTTACTCAGAGACTGATCTGTAATTTAAGATGTATTTTATTTTAAAAATTACAATTGAGAGGACACCTATCAAAAATTTCTTTAAAGAAGGAATACTACCATCAAAGAGTAAAGAGAGGAAACCTGTACAGCAGTCATGTGATGTGCATAGCAGCTGGGAGACATGGTGGAGTTTTGCAAATGCTAAAAAAACAAGAACAAACAAATCACTCTAAAACCCTAAACAAAACATGCATTTGGGACTTCTTTCAGGATGTGAACTGAAATGGACTTTGGCAGTTGCAAACAGGAGTTCTTAGTTTCTTCTTGAAGAATTGTATTCACAAAGCTGCCCTTGATCTCGTATTCTCTGATGAAGTGTCAGTGCTGTTTCTGGTTATGCTGGTTTATATCTGAGCACGTGGCATCACCCACTTGACACCATTCTGGTGAGATGACCACTTAAGCCATCCTACCACAAAACACAGCAGATAACATGTTCTAGTTTCCACTACGTACGAAGTGAACTGTAATGTTTCTTAGGGAGTTACCTATATTTGTAGCTAGACCCTCTGATGCTCCATAAATTCCTGGCCATAATGTCCTGCTGCAGACGTGAATGACAAAGCTCTCCTTCCTCTTCAGTTTCTGCATGGTTCTTTCTGTGACACAATCTGAGATTTCTTTTAAAGGGTTTCTTTTCCCAGTAAACTGCAATACTCACCTGGAGAGATAACAGTAAAGATGTGCAGAACTGTGATCCTAAATATTTAACAGAATTTCAGGATGTTCTATCTATTTTTTTTCAGTTGAAGCTGAGTAATTGAAATGATGCATGGAACTTGTCTTCTTGAGGAATTTTGGAGGACTTTCTTAACCATGACACTGGAAATGAACACACTGGGTGTCACAGCAACAGATTAGGTATAGATTGCTATGTTGAAGCATAAGCGATCAAGCTTTTTAATTCATTATTCTGCAGTTTTAGAAGCCCAGTCTTTCAGGCTGTTTGCTGAGTGCACTGTAAATTACAGACATTTATTTCGGGTAGGGCTGACTGTTGCACATTTACAACTAAATACTGCAGAAAATCCTCTTTGTATAGAAAGGGGTTCTCATCGGTTTTTATATGAAGGGAGAAGTATCATCTCCTACTCATAAAAGAATGATGAGAAACGTATATTCCTATGTGCAAAGAAGAAATTATTTCAATGCATGGATGGAATTTGATATACATGAACTAAAAGCAAAGTCTCTTCTTCTGCCAGAGTTAGAACTGCTCCCAGAGGTGTTTCCTGAATCTTTCCCATATGACCAATGGTTTAGAATTTGGATTTAATGCAAAATGACCCTATAGATGAATTCAGTAAGAATGCTTCAGATTGCAGCATTTCTTGGGGCTTTTGGGGTCACTATAAAAAGAAACAAAAATGGTTTTTTTTAAATTGTGAGCACTTCTCTAAAGAATTCCTCGAGCCATAGCCTACAGCTCATCTCTGGCAGGTCCTTTGGTTTTCTGTGTTTTACCTACCCCTGGTAGGTAGTGCAATCCTTTGTTGCCATGTGGCAAGAATAGGGAAACTGAGCATATTTTCTCTGAAGTCCTGAATGATTTATATCAGGAATAGCACAGCAGCTCTAATGAAAAATACCCTGTGTTGCAGACTTGAGTGTTTTGTATTAACTTCCATGGGTTTTCACAAGTGCTATTGGCCTTACCTTTAGCATACAATTCAAGAGACAGGATTTAAGTGGTGGTGTTCTATGACATGGGTGTTTACTACTGCAGACAGGTAGTTTCTTGTTCATGGATGAAGTCCATACTGTAGATACTCTCCTACCAGGAGGAGCCTTTACAAATCAAATTGTTAATGACCCAGAAGCTTCCTAGTGAGCTCAGCTGTGCTTGGCTCAGGTAGAAATTTCAATCATTCATTCTTGGTTTGCTGTTTTTAAACTCAGTCTTGGGACCACGTAGAAATTCAGCAGTAAGCCACTTGCCTGCAGCCGGGAGAGACACTTCAGAAGAGCTTTTCTGGTAGTTTATAAGCACTGCCATGATACAACACCTGCAGAGTTGCTTTTTAAGAGCTCTTTGTATAAACCTAATGCACAAACAAGTATTGTATATGGCATTAGTTTGTTAGAATTGCTGCTTCTGCACTGCTTAAGAGCTGTTGCAAGATTGGGGTTTAAAGTACTTTGTTTAGTGTGTTTGTGGTTGATGGATTCTGCAGAAAAATGAGGCTATTGTTACAGGAGCATTAGCTGCGTTCAGCTGTGTGAGATGCAACGTGACAAAGCAGTACTTGCAAAATTATACATTGGGATTTTTGAAGCAGAAAGTCAAAGGCTGGCCTCTAAGGAGTACGTGTAGGAATTACCTACAGTAAAGCAAAGAGTTTGGTTTTGTTTTAATCTATTGACTAGGCATCTATTATATTAGAGCTAAAGTTGTGCTGTAAGAATACAACAGATGGATTTTTTTTCCCCTTTTTTTTTTTCACCTGATCTCTGCTGGGTTTTTGCTATTGATCATGGGAAATGTGTTTTACTAATATTTCAGAACCTCTTTTTGTCAATATTTTATTTGATGGAGATTTCCTAACAAATTCTGTTAACACATGAAATTTCTGAACACTGAAATGTTAAAGCACGTGCTAGGTACCTATATTAAACACTTCTTAAATGGAGACAGACCTTGTCAGATCTGAGCTCTTTCTTCAGCTTTTTTCTTCTACTTCCTAATTAGTTGTCTGTAGGCAGGTATCTGCATCTTTCTATTGAGGATGTGATTTGCATTATCCAGGAAGAAAACCACAGTGCTGGCTGCATCCTGAATATGTACTGGGGGTAGAATGAGATAAGGAGAAAATGTCAAAACAAAGCTTTCTTATACTTTGCTGGATTCAAGAAAGACTATTGGTCTTACTGAGCTTCATTGTGATCTTGTGCTTTAAGTGTCTTTCTCACTCCTATAAGGATGGATGTAACACCCAACTGGTGAGAGACCTTACATAGGTCTTTGAGAGTGAGTTCTGCTTTTTAGTTTTACCTCAACCGTCCTTTCTTTTGCTTTTGTATTTTCTTCCTCCTCTGCTTATTACTGGGCAGTCCTTTTCCTGGGTCTTTCTTGCTGACCTTTCTGACTGGCAAAGTGGACTTCTTGCCTTCCCTAACAAGTCTAGGAGGTTTGTCTGAGGGGGAGATACAGTGAACCAAGTTATTTGTTCTAAAGGCTCCAGCCAATTAAAGATTAATTGGTAAGAAATGGACCAAAGCTGCAGCAAGAAGATGAATGCACTCAGTATTGCTGGGTCTACAAGGGGTGATAAAGGGTCTTAGAAAGACTAGCGGTACTATTGATTTATATAAAGTCAGTTTAAGATTATGCTGGGGCATTTCAGAATCCAGGGCATGGTAATCCTTGGCAAATGGTGGATTTTGAAAAACATAGCTGCTCATTTAGCTTCCCAATATCTGAAGGGGGTTTACAAGGATGCTGGGGAGGTGCTGTTCATCAGGGACTGTAATGATAGGACAAGGCATAATGGGTTCAAACTTAAACAGAGGATGTTCAGGTTGGATATAAGGAAGGAGCTCTTTAGTGTGAGGCACTGGAACAGGCTGCCTAAAGAAGTGGTCTCCACCCCTGGCAGTGTTCAAGGCCCGGCTGGACTGAGCCTTGGGTGACATGGTCTAGGGTGGGGCATCCCTGCCCATGGCAGGGGATTAGAAGTAGATGATCTTAAGGTCCTTTCCAACCCAAATCATTCTGTGATTCTATGATTAAGAAGTAGATTGTGTAGAGAGAAGAAATACTGGAATTTTCAGGTCAGGATCTGGCAGAGAAGTCAAAAGTTTAGTTTGTTAGAAGGTTCATTAAAGTTTGTTACAAGATCGGTTTGTTGCAGAGGGAAATGCAAAGAAAACATTTCAATAGAGCTGGTTAAAACTGTCATTGTGCTTTTGTGCTAGTGGATAGCACAACTTTTACTTTTTTCCTTTCTTTGTCTTGTTTTCTCTTTCCTTTTTAATGAAGGCTGATCACCTAGCTCACAAATCGGTGATCTTATCAAACAATGTGCTTTTCATCAGCTGCTTTCATCTCGTCTGGAAAACTTAATTTAAATAGGTAGAAGATTTTTTTTTTCCATTGATATGAAATTTTTAGAATAATTTCCTTTTCCCCAATTAACCTCAGTGTAATGTTGTTGTCTTGACAGCTTTTGGTATAATCACAGTAGACATGTAAACCTCCCTTCTTTCTTTTTTGTGCGTTGCTTTGCCAATTGTATTTTCACAAATGAATTTAGACTTAATTTTCAAAGTTAGATTTAGTTTCCAAAAGTTATCCATTGAGAAGAACTTGTCTTGGATGAAAGATGCTAAATACCTCACCATTCCATAGGACAAAGAGCTCATCAATCACTCTTTCCACTGACAGGTCATCAGTGTGAGCTGAAGAAGCTGGAGATGGCTACTCTGTTTTCCAGGTTATCTACTGGAATAAGCATGTGTCTGTACATCATCAATAAGATAATCAGAAAATATGTTATTAAATAATTGGCATAAGGAAGAAGAAAAAAATTAACTTTCTTTCACTAGAAAATTCTCATAATTACTTAAGAAAGCTACTGGAATACAGTATTTGTGCAGTCTCTTTTCCCTTGTTTTTCAGAACAGATTGTATGGATTGCCCAGTCAGGATACAGCACCAAGAGACATTTTGGTTGTGCTCAAGTAAGAGCTGCAAGCTCTAACTGTGTAGCTGAAATCTAAACTAATTTAGAGCATCTTGGTATGTCTGTGTAGTGCAGACCTCAATTCCTATAAATTTCTGTCCTACTGGTGAACTTACTGGAAGGTCAATGATCAGAATGCCAAGGTTGATTTTACTGTGGTAATTAATTCTCTTCATTAGCCTGTACATTGACAGGATTAAATTGCGTATATTTTTACATACGTGTTTTCTTATTATTGGTGATGGTCATCTTACTATTGTATTGGTGGTATTAGTTGACTGAATGACTATTTCAGTGAGGTGCTTTTTCGTTTTTCTGCTTTATCTACGTGCACTTTAAGCCTAAACAAATGAAGAAACCCTGCACAAAATGACAAGCCACCATTACATTCAAATGAACAAAACACCAGTATTAATTTGAAGGGAGCAGTTTGCTGAATGGAGGCTGGTGGCTTAAGGCCAAATGGGTGGTTATACAAGCGTGAAACAACCGGGCAGATTGAATTCGCTGTCAGTCCTTATTGACTGGTAGAAAATGCAGTGGTTCTTGCTTGCACCTCTGGTCATGCAGTTGCTGGGGAATATATAGATGGGAGCCCTGGCATGTTCTCTGGTGTTATTCACGCCACTGTTGTATGCAACAGCAGCGTTTCCAAACAGTTTTTCTTTTTTATGTGAAATGTATTGCATTTAAAAGCAGTGACGCTGAGAAAAAAAAAAAAAAAAAAAAGAATGTCTTCTTTTTTGTGTGATTTCTGGCTTGATGGAAAGCAGGATCATCCTGTGTCCACAGAATTAGACAAGGTACTCTAGCCTTTCCTCCTCCTTCCTATAAAGTAAGATACTATCAAGACCTCATTTGAGCTGGAGGATGGTATTTTAATTGAGTAAAATGATTCTGTCAGCCATATGCAAAGACAAATCTTTACTCTGAACTAATTAAATTGTCTAGATTTATTATTAGTTTTACACTATGACTTCAGCAGTGAAGTTGGCATTTTACAGTCACATGCTCTAGAACAGTTTATACAGCTGCTGTGTCCAGCTGTCAGCAGGCTTGGCAACAGAATTTCCAGATTCTTTGTTTGCTTTGCTTAAATATTGCAAATTGGAAAGTGCTAATGTTTCAATGGAATCTAGATATTGCTTTTTATCTACTTCATCCTTTTACATCTCATAAATTATTGTTTCTGGGCATAGAAGTAGTATCTTGCTTCTAATGTGTGCAGCCTTTCTTCTTGTGACCAGGTCCAGCAAGCCACCATTTAATGGGCATTCTCTGAGCAGTAGCACATCTGTGGGAAGTCCAAATCTTGCAGTCAAGCTTATCCAGTGACTGGGGACAGATTACATATGTTCAGAAAGAAGCATTTGCAGGCACTTGCCTTTGAGGTCTCAGTGCCAAATAACGTGAAACAGACATTCAGAACTAGATCTGGAGGGGTTCTATAAATTTAGCGGCTTACCCTCTGTTTAATTTTTTTGTTCTGCTTTGTAGGGAAGTGTTTAACTTTCTTCAAAGTTATTATTCTTTCTGTTGATAAAATGCTTTCCTACATAGCAAAGTGCTGTTAAGGTGTGGCTTTAATCTTAAAGAACACATCTCAGCCTAACCATGTCTGTAGCCTTCGCAATCAGCTTCATATAAGATTCACAGCAGACACGTATACTGCACAAAAGAAGCTTCAGCAAAGATGTATGCTAACCAAATCACCCCTTAGTTATCTTGAGAAATCTGAAGGGGATATATTTTTGTCACACTGGAAATAACCACTATTTTTAATGCCTCATGTTAGTTTAGTTCCTTATCATAGTAGAATTTTGTTTATACTTGGACAGAGATATATGGGAGAGAAAATTACTTTCTAATAAAATGAATTATGGATACTATGTTGATTTTTTTCTGGTTTTTTTTTTTTTTTTTTTTAAGTCTAGGTTTTTTTGCTTCTTGTTTTACTTCCTCCTTCTCCAGTCTTTATGGTTTGGCAATTCAGGATGATTCGAACCTCTGAATAAATCTTTCTTCATTTATATTTTTCTCTCTGTACTTTGTTCATATTGCACTAGTTGACATGTATATAAATCCCACTCAAATCAAATAGAAATTAAAGTTTAATCAGGTTATGCCATAGCTTAATAAACCTATGTCCTGATATTTTAGGTAAATGGTGAGTAGAGCAAAAGACAGTGAAAGGCAATGAAGGATTTCTTTGGGAAAATGTGTTTAAACTTGGTGAGGATTTTTCTACGCTCATATTAAGCTTCTAGAATTACTTAGCAGATGCTCTTGAGCCTGATCTGTCTACAGCTATGTTTGTTTTGTTGTTTGGGATTTTAGCTCCCATCTGAGTTTTTGTGTTGTTTGAGCAAGGAGCTAGAAGTCAGAAAGCAGCACTGCTTGGGCGAGCCTGATGCTACAGGAGACCGCTCTCAGGAGACCTCACATGAAGTCCTGCCAGGTCTCCCGTGTCAAGCAAGAAGAAAACAGGCCAAGTACTAACCACACACTGACTGAGACTGATCTGGGGTCTTGTTCAATATCCCATTAGGTTTGTGGAGCTAGTAAGCTGTTATACAAAAGCATGTCTTCACCTGAACTTCACGAAGTCATGCTCAACTATGTTTGGGTAGCGTGAAAGAATAAGACATACATTACAGTTGTAATACAGAGTAACAAAGCCCAGTATATAATCTTTAATGCTTCTACCCACTTGCACACTTTCTGAAAGACATAAAGCTAAATTTGTTGATAGGATATAATTATTATTATTTTTTTTTACTGATTATTACTTAATTTGACGTTTTGCAACCACTTTTTAGTTTGCTATAGTGGAAAAGCCTTGCAAATATACATTTAGTGCATTAACTTGCTGAAGTTCAGAGTTTGGGCTGACTCCTTTTTAAAGTCAAACATCTGAGAGCTTTGTAGTATGAATTTTATTTGACAAGGGTTTTTTGTGTTTACAAGTGTTGTATCATCAGAAGTGTTTCTAGCTTCACCTGTGTGTCCCTGAAGGTAAAGGCTAGATACTTTGCTTATGCTGTTCTCATTACTGGGTACATTTGCATGGAAACAAGATAATTACAATACCTTCTGCTTACAGTAGATTCCCCATGTACTTTTAATTAGATACAGCCTCCTTGATTTCATTTTGTGAACAATTATGTAGCTTGCTGTGCAATGTTAAATAGTTTGTGTTTCGCCCCAGAAGTGTGTGAAGTGATTTATAACTATAAGATCATAAAATCATTTTATCATAAAATTGCAAATGGTGAAAAGCATTGCAGAAACATCATGACCAGGGATATATGGTAGAGGAAATAGGTACTCCCAGGAGCGGGAGGGAGACTCAGAGCTGCACGAGGCAGAGGAAACCAGAGAGAGGATTCATCTATTGCAAATCTTTCCCCCACTGCCTGCCTCTGCTCCCCACCTATCATGGCAATGAGAGGAGCTTCCCTGGTAATTGCATAATATCTTTTGCAGATTTCAAAGCAAGCAAATAATGCTTTTTGGAGCTAGCAGTTATTGGTGAGAAGAGAAAGAAATGTCTTTTTTTTTATGCTGTGTATGTGTAGTATCCTAAATATCTGATGGTTCTGTTGATGTCTTGAAGAAGGACAAACCTAGGGAGCTATGCCACTCTTCTCTTGTTTTGTCCTGGTATAGTTGCTGTGTCTCTGCTCTCATGCATTTCTTGACTACAGGGAGTTTAGAATTAGCTTGTTAAATGCTCTCTGTACCTTAAACAGGGCACTCAGCCACCACTTTTGAAATGCTCACTGGGTTAGCAAAGCCTTTGGGCTTTTTTGCCCCCATTCTTTCTGAGCATTTTCTGCGCATCTCGTCTATCTCAAGTGTCACTCTACATTTTCCCCACTGGATTTGTGGTTACTTGATTTTGTGTTTCACTTTCGCAATCACTGTGGATTTGTTTTTTTTAATCTTCTTTCTTTCAGCAGTCTGTTACCAGTAGTGTGCAGTAGGAAAGAAGCTTGTCCAAAACGAATGGTTTTAACACAGCATTCAACTTCTGCACACATCTAAAGACTTATCTTGATGTGAAGCCTGGTCTGGCTCAAATGCATCTGATACTCTTTTGCCCATTCTTTTTACCTTGATGCAGCTTCCATCTGTCTTTAGATTATATCTGTTTTAAATAGACCAACCTGTCATGTAATGGTCATAACTCGTATTCATATATTTGCCAAAGAAAAAGAAGGTGAATGAAGGATTTGTTTCCCATACATGTACACTCTACTTGACAGCATTCGGGACAAAGGTGTTGGCCTGAGGGGAGCTGAAAAAGTACTTGTGAGCTGCACTCCACCTTCCTTATGTAAATCCCTCTCCAGGATAGGCGCACAAGTTTAAATGAGTGTCTGATAATATTTCATTTCAAGGCAAGCTTCATGATGCTATATTTGTCTTGTCAGCACGAGACACAGCCCTTGCTGCTTTACCAGGCACTCCACAGCAGCCCTTCTCCTTTCCCTGTGCCTTACTCCAGTACAAGGCAGCCCACCCCTCGGTTTGCAGGCACTTGAAAATATTTAAGAAACAATCAAAATCAAGGATTTTTCCCATTAACTTGGCAACTAGCATAGTATAGTCTTCTTAAAGAAGCCCTAATTAGAACTAGAGGAGCTAAGCCTTCATTTGAACCCAGGCTTGTTTTCTTTGATAGTAGCCAGTTTTAGCTATATAGGCAGCAAGGTCATGGACATTATTTTGCTTTCATTCTCAAACATGTCTGGATTTTATATCAGCTCCTAAAGAGCAGAAGAAGCCTTTGAATCCAGTGACTGCACTGTTGCCACACTGCGTAGTTCTAACAGCTTTTTCATGGATTTTGATGTTTGGGATTTTAATTTTTAAACCAGGTTCTCTATTACTGATGAAAAGTCAACATCAAAGATATTAATTTGGAGACAGGTCTTCTCCTTGTCTGAAAAAGAAACAGAAACATTCTAGCTATCTGATTTCCAAGGGAATGCTTAATTTTATTATGCCAAGTGCAGGTGCTACGCATGAAATGATGAAACTTAGCTCGCAACAGTCACTCAGAGTTGGGAGGCCACAGTATAATGTAATTTTAAAATGGGTATGTGTGGTTCATGCATATGGAAAGGGATAATAAAAATTCTTGAGGTTTTGTGTTACCATTTGCATAGTTCAGAAACAGAATGTCCCTGTCTGTAGTTGACTGGAAGGTCAGAGGGTTTCTGCTTTAAAGGACTTGGAAGTATCTTTGTTATGACAAATCCTACTTTCTCAAGCAAATGTGTTTTTATTTTGTCCTTGTCATAGTCATTCACATTTAATTCAGAATGACATGCACTCCTTCCACAGACATAATGCCACATGTGGTTGGGCTTCCTGTCCTTCTCTATATTGTGCGGTGTTCCTAGGCATTGTATCCATACTCAGTCTATTGTAGGGACACCAATGTCAGTGTGACACTAGCTCAGACAAAAGCAAGTTGCAGGTGTCTAAATCTGAATATTGCACCTGTTTTGTTGTGATGATACTGTCTGCCAGACCTTCACATCCAGATTAGTTCTGGAAAGTGGTGTTGGGTGACTATGCAGTCTGCATCTGGCAAATCTACCTTGGCAGGTTGTGAAGAGCAGTGTCCCCTCCACAAGATGTTAAGTAGCATGTTGACCATTCCAGAGGGCTTGGGTGCAGTGAGAGGCTTTGCTGCATAGCTTTTGCAAGGGAATGTCCAAGCATTATTTCTTGGGCTATATCTTGTGGTGGCCTTTTCCTGTGATTTCTGTGCTTTTGCTCCCGGCAGAAATAATAAAATCCTTAGTTTCATAGCACCTGTTATTGTTCCTGATGCTGCATGGTGAACATAGGCAGTGATTTTATCTCAGGCTCCAAGCACCGTATAGTTCTTAGTCATAATACATGTTATTTTGAAAACTTCACTTCTGTGTCAGAAATATAAATGCTTCAAAGCAGATTGCAAATGTCCTCTTACTCTCCTTCTTCAAGAGATAGCGTCTTCTACTTCATCTCCTCTTGAGAACTCCTCGTTGATGTAGAGCTTGAGTGCTGAAGAAACCTACTAAATTGCCAACTTAATCATCTCAGAAGACAGGGAGAACTCTAGAGCTTGTCATAGTTCTTCATTTATCAGTTACCAGACAGGGTACCCTGTCTTACCTAGTTTGACAGGCTGCCAGAAGGTGTGCAATTGAGGGACAGAGGCTGATGAGAGAAGGGAAAGGTGAGTGTCATAAGTTACCTGCATTATTAAGGTTTAGTGAGTGTTCTCTGTGAAGAATAAACAGTTGTACAGAGATTGTATTTTGTTATGTGTTGGTACATTGAGTTCTTCTCATGGTTTGGTGAGTAGGAGGGAAGCTGTTAAACTAGAAAGGGTGCACCAAGTTTCTAAACCTAAGGGAAAAAGATGTCATCAGGAACAGCTTTCCAGGGAAGATGCTCTGTGGAAGGTAGGAGGTGGCTGTGTTTGGTTTTATACTGTAACAGCTATGGTCAGCATGGTGTCTGATTGTTGGTATTTTATTTCACTTTGTTCTTCTTGATTTGTTTCCAGTTTTTATAATTATAATTTTAAAGTGTGAAAACAAACTCAGGTCTGGGAGGCGGTTTTTGCTTCAGACTTGACTGCTGATAAGGTTGATTTCTGAAAACTCTAATGAGCCCAGCACATGTTCCTTTTCAAGATAAAGTACTTCAGTGGACATACTTACAGGGTGTTTGCAACCAGGAAAACTCAGGAATCTCAAAAGTCAGATGCAGCCAGGAATGAGGTTGTTGTTCAGGATACTGAGGAAGTTATGTAGTGACCATGTTACTGGGTGAGAAAAGAGGGATAAACAGGCACCCACAGCTAGTAAACATTGTCCCTCCAAAAACATATTTTAATAAACCAAATAGAAGGTTTTGGTTTGGATTTGGTTTTCTTAATACTTTAGTAGGAGTACAATGATAAGAACTAATACTACTTAGTTTTGTGTGAACTGCTCTTTGGCTTTTTCAAATATTGTACCTGAAGAGTTTGAAGCAGAAATGATTTTTCAGTTGTTAAATGATATAGCAGATTTATGTTTCCTTATGTAGCTTCTGTTACCCTTCACAAACACTTCATGAATGCTTTTAATGCTGAAAATGTATCTGTCAACCTAGGGAAAGAAAAAACCACAATCTCTAATGTTTTGGCTTTGTTGGTTTTTTGTGTCTTCTTCCTTCCCTCTGCACAATTTTGCTTCGGATTGTTCGCTTCCCTAAAATACAACTGTCACAGTTCCAAATCTTGCAATTGTTATTTATCAGTCTCAACATGTGCTACCTAAATAGAGGACCAAAATGCCTTAGACATGTTTTGATAGTTTTGTTGTGTTTAGAAGTTGCTCTGGTTCAAGCCTACGAAGTAGACTTCTAAGTCATGGTTGTTTTTTTCAGCAGCAGTTGTCCTTGTGGTTTTTTTTTTTCAGCAGCTGTTTTCATTTGTTTGGGTACATAAAAAATGTGTGCAGTGAGAACTAAGTATACATTTATCAACAGCATAAAGTGTTTCAGGATTGATAGTGGGAGTCTTTTCTCTGGAGAATTAACTTGGAAGCTGTTGGGTCACTCAGGGAATCCATGAGTTGAGTGCTCTGGGTGTGCTTAGGCACACAGCCCTGATACCCACCACACTTGTAACTCAAAGAAAAACTGGATTTTGATACATACAGTTCTCTCACACTTTTAATCTCACAAGTCTTGTTGCAAGAACTAAAGACTTCTCAAGTAGAAAGGACTAGTTTTCAGAGCTGATGAAGCATGCCTTCAATGGTTTTGTATGAGTCAGATTTTATCTATTTCTTTGGAGAATTTGATTGATGTGATATTTATTACAGTATCCATATTATGTAAATAAGTATAGACTTTTCTCTTGTTATGGCTGTACAATGCAAATGTAATTATCTTTGAGGAGGTGCAAAGTATGGAATTTCATAAAGTGGAGTTCCTTACACCTTGAAGAACAGTAGCAAAGTTTAAGTGCTGACTTAAAAATGTTATTAATTAAATCTTGATTTAGATAGAGATAAAAATAGGTCTATTAAATGCATGTGTTTTAATTAGGTCTTCCTTTTAAAGACATGCAAAACTAATGCTTAAGTAGATTACTATATTGAGTATTATATGTTTGTACTATAGAAATAGTGAAGCTTATATTCAACATTCCTTAACATTAATAAGTCAAGCTGTTTAACAACACTAAACTCTAAGAATATTATACTTAACCACCCCAGTTTGTGAGCAAAACAAATGACAGACACCTTTTTCTGTGACATAGAGAAGTATCCTTTCTATCATCTGAGCTGCCGAGTTCACAGCTGTTTGTAAACTGTATCAATTTTTAAGATCTTTCTTAAGGTTTTTAGTATTTTATCCTAATGATATTATTTTAGTATTGCATTCATTTGTAGACTTGCATTCAGTTGTATACTTATGTATGATATTTATGCTATTCCAGTATTATGTCTTATACTAGACACAACAACACTTTCTTGCTGAGCTTTAAAACTCCTTTCTGGCTTATATTTGTGTATCCTCATAACTGTTATTTCTGGAAGCTTTAATTTCAGTAACAAATATTGATCAGAGTCAATAAATATTTGACTTCTGTAAATAATTTAGACCTTTTCAAGGTAGCTCCATTAGTGAATCAGGGGGTTTTGTACCACCTAGTATATCTGCTGAGAAACTGTTTTTAGCACTTTGTTTGATCATAATCAGTACTTATTCAGGAGCTTAATCAGTGTTCCTCTTATAAACTGCTTCAGTCATACCAGTTCCTGTATTTTCATCACAACCAATTTGTCTCTTTCCCCCTGTCTTAAAATACCAGATTTTTAATGATAAAGATGTGTCTCTGTCCTGGTGGGATAGTGATAATGATGATTAATTATGGTGAAGGAAGGAAAAGACTTTCAGTCACTTTGGTGACTGAAATGTCATAGACATTTATGCATATTTTATTCATATTATCAGAATGCTAAAGTAGTCCCCTGTTGAAGTATAATGTACTGAGAAGAATATAGTGAAGTGTCAGATATGTGCTTCCCTTGTGCAGGCTATTGCTAGATTTCAGGGGTGCAGAAATATATGAAGCCTTATGCATATGCAGCATAACTGCACATCAGTGGGATAACTCACTTAGACCAGTCACTTTGCATTGGTATGGTGCTAGATTGTGATTCTGACATTAAATATACAAACAGTCTGCCTGAAATCACAGGGATGTTAGGATGCTCAGTCCTTTAAGGTACATGAGCAGGGAGGTAAAACCTGCTTATATATTAGAACCATAAGAAACTTCTTATGTTTTAGTAGGATCTGATATAATTTGTTGTTCACCTGTTTGTGGTGTCCAGTTTTACACTTGGGCTATGTGAGAGATACTTTAAGACCCTGGTGCTTTTTTGGCCTAGTGATTGGTACTGCATACTCCGTTCAGCCATGTGCTCATGTGCACTGCTGTAGTGTTATCACAGAACATTATTTGATAGGACCCATCTCCTATAGGTAGCTTCACTGCTTTCGAGAGACATGCATAGTGGCTCAGATCATGGTCCTGATCTTCCAGTTAACTGTCATTCCTGGCAATGGTGCATAAGCTTTGTGAATAGAAGGGATAACTGCTAATGTGCTCAGCTGCTTTGCTTTTTGTCTCTCTTTTTCTCAGAAGGTACATGACACGAAAATTGTGCTTAAAACTTTCTCCTGGACTAGAGCCGGTATGTATGTTGGGTTACAGATGTTCAAATTAATAGAAAGGAGTTTTGTGCACAAGACAAATTTGTGTTTTTTTCCAATAAAA
Organism: Bolborhynchus lineola; assembly: GCA_025448015.1. NCBI lineage: Eukaryota > Metazoa > Chordata > Aves > Psittaciformes > Psittacidae > Bolborhynchus > Bolborhynchus lineola. The sequence goes on from JAOEHX010059920.1 coordinate 68,806, forward strand.
TGTATGCAATGACTATGTAGTGTCCTGTATCTCTGCTGCTGCTTTGTGAGAATGACAAATTATTGATTTTTAAAGCAAATGAGAGAAGGAAAATGACTGTCTGTTTATTACTGTGCAGACCTTAAGTACTTTACTGAGGTAAGTGTTCAATTCCTGAGAAAAGGGTTTTTTTTTGTGGCAAATGGAAATTGCAGTTAGATGTTAGGAGCTCTGTTTGAAATGAGTGCATTGGCTATTGTAAGTGAAAACTCTTCTGTCTGGTATGATTCTTGTTTTCAGGCTGTTAATTTGGTGCATAGCTTGATAATGCACAAGAAGTAAATCCTGATCAATAGGAATAATTTTATGGAGCTTAATCACGCAGCAAGTGCTTATGTGCATCCACAAAGAGGAGAGGAAAAATTCAAGAAGATAGAAAGAAGCTTCCCCAGAACTGCATGTATCTTCTAAAGGTGGGATGTAGAGTTAAGAGGGTGACATGGTAATTATTTATCACTTGTTTTGACCTGAGTAATGCTGATCAGCAAAATAATTATTCATAAAGTAGGTATTGCAAAGTGAGAGGAGTTTGCAGAATTTTGCATAGTAATAGGATGTGTTTGCCTGCTATCGTTTCCGCTCACTGCAAATGGGAGCTTCATTTCTGGAAACATAAAACACTTTTTCTTTGTGATTTATAGAAAGATGCTTAAAGTAATTCAGTTTGATAAGTAGGTCCTTCAGAAATGATTAAATGCTTCCTGTTCTCTAAAAAAGAAGTAGATACATGCTTTAGGTTATTATATACAGGCTGCAAATTGCTTCATAATGCTGTCTTATTTCTACCCCTTGCTCTGAAATGCAAGAACCCAATAACTCCTCAGACATCAGCATAAATGATAAACAAACTTGAAAAAGAACTTTAGTAATCAGAAGAAGCCTTTAAGAATAAGACTTCTTGGCCAGGCACCATTGCCTTTTTACATTTCTGTTAAAAAGAACTCATACCTGACAAAAGAGGCAATTAGTTTGCTGAATGACAAGAAGAAATGTCACCACTGCTAGTAAACTGATTACTCTATTCCTTATTCTGTTGGCAGGTCTTATTATTATGAACATTAAAGTAATCAGTTCCCTGTCACTTAAAATCCTTACCTACTTCTTCCTTTCCTCAAATACCCTGATTTCAGTTGCACGCCATATTATTTGTGTGCTGTTTTGACTAATACTTGCTGGCCTGAAACATTACAATAATCTTGCAATCTAGGTAAAAATATGACCTATAATAAGCATGAGGAAGAAATGACAATGCTGGCATATAATCAGTGCTGTTTATAGCCTTGCAATGACGTAGGGGTACTTGAATGATTTAAGGAAGAAAACACAGAGGATATAATTCAAAACCATAATTTTAGTAAAAATTTATTTTCTGCTGAAATGGAAATGAAGCAGATTTTCTTTCTTATTTTTTTCAACTGTCTACAACGGTTCAGAGCCTCTTTTGTGTCCTGGCATAGTCTTTTCATAAATTCCATCCTGACAACATGCTATTTGCTGTACGTACCCAGCCTGGTTTTGCTGCTTGTTCTACTTTCGTCATTGCGATTGCCTAACTGAAAACAGTAATTGAAAAATAGCAATCATGTTTTTAAACTGCTCTTAAATTTAAAACCTGTTGACTACAAATTATGAGATATTAGACAGGATAAAATAAATTGTCACTGAAAATTTTGTGTAGCCTGATTGAACTCTTGGAGAATGATCCTGAATTTGCCATTTGGGTGCAGAAGGTGCGTCTGCATTTTAGTTCAGATAAAGTGATCTCTGCTTGGTGTGTGTCACTCCATTTTGTGAAATGGTTTGGGAGTATGCAATTTGGATTTGTTTTTATATGAAATAAAGTGAAGGGCAGACTTCAGGAGGGCACTTCCTGCGCTTCAGTGAAGTGCTTGTGAATGATGGGGCAAAACTGGAGCTGGACTGAAGCTCCTGAAACATATACAGAGAAAACACCTGTGCTAATCACCAGTCATTTCACTGTACTCCAATCGTAGATCATTTCACAGACTCCAGCCTCTCCTGGGTTTTGAGCTTTCCACTGTGTGTTGATACTGTTGCTTAAACTTTGTCTCTTCCAATCGTTAATTTGAAATACTACACTCAGTTGAAACTGTGAAGTGATAGGAATGAGCTGTGGATGTAGCATTATGTCTGTCTTTGGCCAATGAGTTGGGTCAGAGCAGTGGTTGCCTCCTCTAATGCTTATTGAGATCCAGGCAATTACTGCCCCTGGATAGTGTTAAGGCTATGCTGTGGTTGCTGGTTGTTTGGGTTTTTTGGGTTTCTTTAAGTAGGTCATGGGAAGAGTCTGAAAATAAGCCAGCAGATAATGTAGGAAAATCCTATGAATTAAAAAAAAGGATTACTGTTTGCAAACCTGTTTGTCTAAACTGTGTATTTAAAGAAAGAGATACCTTAATTTCACTTCTTCAGCTCTGAGCGAAGCACTTCTCTGAAATACTGCGCTGTTGCTCTGGCTCTTCTGCTGCAGAAGACATGTTAGTGTGGAGAGAGAATCTCAAGTTAATGGCATGATTCATGACAGTTTCAATTCTGAAATCCATCACTGGTGCAGCACACTAATGACTTCCCATATCATCACCTCTCCAGTACGCATGCAGTCCTGTTGTTGGGTCTTGTATATGTGAATGGCTGCTGGCTATGCAGGCTTGAGAGACAAACTGGATCTGAAGTGTGATTAGCTAAATACTTCAATGATAACTTTCAGAAAACCATCACAAGGTAAATGGTGTAAGTTGTGTTGGCAGTTGGTGATTTACAGGAACATTAACTTTCAAGCTCAATTGACAGCCTCGGAGCTATGTTTCATATGAAGTATGTACAGTTTGGGAAGAAAGTCACAGAGACAAAGAAGTCATCTTTTCCATTAGAGGAAGTACACTTTCAAAAATAACTTCAACATTTTGAAAGGAGGCATTAATGAAGTATTGTTCTTACACTTCTCTTGATTCTAAACAAAAGAAAGAGGTGTCTCACTATAGATACCTGCAACATTTTTTTTTGTGCTGTCATGGCAAATTATTATGAGATTGGCAATTTAGGAGGTCTTGTGTAGAAGAATCAAAAAAACTTCGGCAACTTACTGTTAAAAACAGCCAGCAAAATAGAAGATGACTGTTCTGAAACTGTATATGCTATGCAAGAAATCTTTTCAACTGGAAAATCGTAGAATCATAGAGTGGTTAGGGCTGGAAAGAAACTTAAGATCATGTAGTTCCAACCCCCCTGCCATGGGGGTTATAATTCTTTAAAGTTTAATAATAATAATTATTGTCCTAAATTTGAAAATGTCCTCTTTTTTCAGAGGCTTTCTAAACATGTCATTTAGAGTGAACTTTCTGCTTCAGAGATTTTAACAGTTTTTCTGATTGGATTGGTACTTCCAAGATGAATACCTACTTACATGTCCTAGGCTCAGTTCTACTTGTTTGTTCTCTCTAGTTTGGTCTGTGTTTTGTATTTTGAGTGGAAGAAAGTTGATTTTTTGTTTGTTTTGGTTTGTTGATTTGGTTTTGTTTGGTTTTTTTTTTGGTCTGATTTCTTACTACTTTGGTGAAATTGGGTAATCTTCAATAGATTGAATAGCTGACAAATTAATAGAGTTGCCATTGTTAAAACAGTGTTTGCTATCAAATGAGCTAATTTGCAAGAAATGTGGCACAAATTAGAGATACAGAAACTGAGATATAACATTCGTATTTAACTTTTGCTGTAGTCTGTGTTGTATCTAGAACTGGTGTGAAAATTCATGCAACAGTTGTGACTAATTTTTATGTAGTCTGAATTTGCCTTGTTACTCTAAGTATTTTCAGATGTGTCTCTTCAAGAATTTAATCTAAGACCCAAATGGTAAAGCATCTGCTCTTGAAATAGATATTCCTGTCTCAATAAAGTAATTCATGGGAATGAACAGCATGGTTTCATCCTGCAGCTCCGTTGTGCAGTATCTGGCTTTGTGCACTTAAGAGCAGTTATTAGCACTTCCTGCAGTGTTACCTGATGTCTGAAATAAAATGTGCATGATATTGTGCAGGAAGGCCATTGTATCTTTCCTGTAGTCCTTTAGGAGTCTGCCAAACTAAGCATGTTGGTGTTAGGAGATGCTACTTCCATTTCTATGAATTTCTCAACATACCACCTTGGACAATTCACTTAATCTTTCAATTTATCTTTCTGTTACTGAAAAAAAACCACACAGGATAATAGTGCATATGTAAGGTGAGAAGTGTTTCGTTCATTGGTATCTTTGTAGTCTTCGTGCTTTGAAGAATTAATTAGTTGCGTTTGAAAGAACTATATGGTATTGCCAAACATTTGATCTTAAAAATCATTCAACCCGGAAAGAGGTAGACAGGCAGACAAACAGAAGTTACCTGTTGTAGGACTGGCTAGTTAATACTGTAGATGCCATGTTTTCACTCTAACCAAGCATACAGTTCAGGATAATGAATCTGTAAGTCAAGCTCCAATTTAATAATTTGAATACGTTATTAAATACTGTTCACAGCACTTATGAAAAGATTTGCAATGATTATTTTGTTTCAAGAAATAGCAAGACTCTAAGTGGGGCTGGCTTCTGTAATGTGATGCATCATGCATAAGGTAGGGCTTCCCATGGCAAGACTTGCATAAGGATGTTAACAGAAATACTTCTACTTCACCTTTAGAAAACGTGTTGACCTCTCTAGTTTAAAATGCTTATATCTCTCTCTTATTAGTGTCTGTTGGGAGAAACGAAGTGAAGAGATTGCTGCCTTATTCTGTTTAACAGCCTATTTAAATGTAAAGGGTAGCATGGATGCACATATTTTGTCCTAATTTAATCTCTGCATCTTTTCCAAACAAAGCATTTGTTGTGTAAGAGAAAGGCAGGCATTATTTATCTATAAAGATGAACTAGGTCTCTGGCTGAAGTGTGTAAAGAGAAAGCAGAGATGAAAAAAAAGATTTCACATAAGAGCAGACCTGTAAGGAAACCAGGCCAAGTCTTTGACTTCCACAGGTCTGTGCTGTGAGTCTGTGCAGTCTTTGTATTTGGAGGCATCAGTTAGAGGGAGGGGGAAGAGGATGTAAGACAAAGCTTTCCAGACAAAAGAGGAATACAGATCTTCATCTTCCAGCTTCTACAATGTATTTACTGGAGCTGTTGCTCCTCACAGTCACTAAAAGCACTTCTGAGGGTTTCCAGTTGCCTTGAAAGTCTTCAGAGTAGAAATGTTGTATTAGCTTATTAATCGTGTTTTTTTTCTTACCAGCGGGGTTCCAAAAGTTTTTCACCGATTACTTTATCTGAAAATCCAGGATCTTGTTGCTTTAGAATTCACTTGTGCCGCAAATACTCCCCTCTAGCATTTGATTTGTGAGGAGGCTGAAGTACAGCCCTACCGCTCTGGGCGTGAAACCTGGCATTAAATCTGCCACGCAGGCTGAAAATGGCTGTGGAGAAGCAGCGATGGCAGGAGGAGCTCTGAGGTGCTCAGCAGGGGTGGCAGAGCTCATGGGAAGGGGTGAGGAGCTGTGCCTGCGCCTCCGCTTCATCTCCCATGTGTTAGCCGCCAGCCGGTGGGCACCATTTTGTGGGTTAGTCTTGGGTGTGGGGGGAGTGTCTCCAAAGAGGTCGCAGCCGTGATGGCCATGGATCATACACTGCTCGTCTTGAATGAACAGAGGACGTGACAGCATTCACTGTGGTAATTATTTCAGTATAGGCTAGAAGTTACAGCTTTAACACATGGATGTTAAGTGTTTTACACTGTTGTAATTGTAAATCTATATAATTAGACGGAGAGTCTTTTCAAGATGCTGACCCTGTCTAACAGCGCAGACCAATTTTTATTGATGGTGGTAATGCAGATGGCTAGTAATGGATAACTAAAAGGATAGAAGAGTAAGTGAAATTAAATAAACATTTAAAGTTCACCCCTTGCTGCGAGAAGGGTTAGTTTAGTAATTTAAATACTGGCAGTTCAGTAGAAGCTCTACTTGCTCGATTGTACATGAAATGCTGAAGACGTTCTTCAGCTTAGAAAAGAGGAGGAAAAGCTCTGAGGAAAGTACTGGAACATGTTTTTAAGAAAGAAATCCACAACAATGCAATTTCTGACAAACAGCCAGGAAATGAAGTTTTCATCCTTCCTTAAAATACAGGTACACCCACAAGGATTATTAGTGCCATGGCAGCCATAATGGAGCTCTGAGGTTCAGCAATTATGTTGTACCTATGATGTTTAAAAATATTTTTGGCAAACTGCAGAAGGTTACTTGACTGGAAAAAAAAAAAAAAAAAGAGAGGAAAAAGCTGTCAAAGCTGTGCACTTTGAGGTGTTAAAATTCACAAGAGTTGCGTAATTGAAACAAATGAAATCAGTATTGTGAACAAATACTTTCGTAAATTCTTTTAATTGGCTTATTTACCTTTAAAAGATGCTGCACTGTTTCTTACCTAAGTACTTACATATATATCCAAAGAGTACAAAATAGGGATAACTATTAATTATACGTAGCATTTTTATTCATATAACTGAAATTAACTGTAAAAGGTGATAAAATATTTGTAAATTGCTATGCAGTCTCTAGTATGCCCTGTAGGAAAAATGCATACTCTTTTAATTGTTGTTAATATTTTATGGTATGCTGAAACCCAGTAACCACTAACATAATATAAATAAACAGTAGCACAGACATTTCTGGGTTTTTTTTTTTTGTTCTTCCTAAGGATACCGGGCACAGAAGATGAGCTTTGAGTTCCTTGGGAAAGCAGATTTGAGCTGAGAGCTTTGGTTTTACTCCAACATAAACAAAGCAATGGACTAGCGAATTGTGAAGAGTTTCAGTTATGTTGAAAGTGCTCTTAATGTCTGACCACCATTGTTAATGGAGTACGGACAAAGCGTGCCATTTCATACTGGTGTAGCATTCCCACATGCAGCAGTTTGTGGTAAGCTAATTTATGCTTGCCAGAGCAAGTCTGTTGGTGACAACTCCTATAAAATGTGATTGTCATGATGCCAGATACCACAGTGCAAGTTCCATATAAACAGACGTGTACATGTATTCCTGGTTTCCTGTAAAACCAGGATATTTATGGGTATGGGGTTTCATAGTATTGTTTTATACTGGTAGGAGTCTTACAAAGAAACAAGAAAACCTTTATACAGCCTTAATAAAAAGGGTGTAAAAATCAGATTCCGGAAGAATAATTTCCTCACACTTGGCTATTTATCATAGGCTGATAACTTTAAATGCCTTTTCATCTTTACATGAAGGAAACCTAAACAAATGTCTCTGTATCTATGTAACCTACAAATGCCAACAGAACTCCAGACTAGGAAACCAGGACCAACAAAAAACAGGGAGGATTGATGCAGCCATAGACCTGTGCTGCAGAAAACCTCTTCTGAAAATGAGCATTAATATGAGCTACAGTTGAATGTGTTATCTCACTTTCACAAAGTCCTATACAGTAGTAAAGAGAAAGCTTTCAGCTTTGTAAGAATCTTTGGAGACCTGCAGTCAGTTTGCTTTCATCCCCAGTAGCAGGGATTGGCATAGTTGCTATTATAGTATAAATACATGAATTGTGGCTTTCTGTTGGCTCTCTGTGGAGGAAGCTGTGGAGGACAGCTAGCAGGCAATGCTCTGTGGCAAGCCTTTTCACTGCATTGCCTATGTAGCTGCTAATGATTCTGATGAAGAACTTATCTATAACTTCTAACATTGGGGTTGACATGGCCAAGATGCTTGTTTTTCTTTTTGTCAGTGCTGCTTTCATAACAGCTTGTGTTTGTTGCATCTCTCTGCGAGATGTTCTCCACACGTTTGGCACTGAAGGCGAATTCAAAAATACAAGTTTGAAGTTCAGTGCAGTGTGTTGCAATAGGGATGGTTTGTTTGGTAGTTAACTTCTCTAGGTTTACCCACATGGCTGATCAGCACTGGCTGATGATGAAGTGGATGATTTATGAATGCTTAGGGCATGGTTAGGATGAACCTGTTGACATCTAAAAGCAGAAAAGAGCACATTGAGCCTTGGGAAACCATAAAAGCTTTTTATGCTGGTAAATATGTACTGTGCATTAGGGAGCTGACCTTAATGACCCAACACATTTACATTTTTCCTTTAAATTCCCTGAAATAATCTTTTAATTGTTTTATTATTTTTTTACTTCTCCATGTTTAAACTGTAACAGCCTACAGCTCTCTCTCAATTTGCAATTCATTCATTTCTCTGACTCGGAAATTGGTTTTCTTATATTAGCACATGGGTCTGGAAGCAAACTAGCACAATATGCTCTGGCAAATGCAGGGCAACAGATCTCCTGTTACCACCTCACGGTTTCTTCCATTTTTATTATTGCTGAAACACAGTTTACCACATGGTGTAACTTACTGAAATGGTAACTGTTGAATGATTCAGTGATTCTGCAGGTTTTGCTGGTGCTGTGGTCATGCGATATATAGTGGTTTGGGTGTGGGTTGTGAGGAGAATCATGAAATACTGTATTGTGCCCTGCCTACACCGGGAAAATCGTGTCCTCAGAGCTCTGACTTTCAGTTACTGAAATTAAGTCACTGGAGCACAAATGTAGTGACATCTTGGCATAGCCTGCATGTCAGCAGGAGATCTTGTGTTGTTCAGGGGATTGTTTCACTCTGGAGACAAGCGATGGTTTGCCAGCTTACATCAAACGTGTGTGGACGAATGCAAATGTGCAGAAACAAGAAACGCTGTGTTGCTAAAACTGTAAAGTACACCAGAACTAACACGGACAAATGTGACTTGTTTATGAAAAATGTGTTAGAAGTGCCATAGGGTGGAATTATCACTTATAAAGATCTCGCTCCCACAGCTTAGAATAGCTTAAAGGTGCTGGAAAATAAGGTTCTGCACAGCTCTCTGGAGATTGTGTCTATTTTCTCTTAATTATTATAGCTCTGAATATTGTTACTCTTTAATGCCACGTTGAGAAATCCACGATGTGCTCAGCACTCCAACCATAGAGCACACAAGGTATCTTTTTTCATCCTCTTAAAAACCAGCTTAGTAATTTAATTGATTCCCCCCCACCTCTTGAATTAGAATTTTGTGAGCAGTCACCATTTAGTTTACATGACCTACAAATACACCCATGTGTCTCAGTGTATATATATCCTCTTATTTCATGCTTTTAATTTTCTTCTAAGATGAACAGTGCCATTCACCTTAATATTTCTGTAGGAGAGGTATGCTTACCTTATCCATATCCATTTTCTTCCTGTCTCTCTGATCTATCTAATGATGTGGTGGTCTTGCTGAGCTACAAAACTGTCTTGTGCGAAGTTACTAAGTGGCTCCAGAATCTCTGAACAGCTTGATCTTTAATTATGGTCCAAATTGCTGAGGCACAACAGTTACTCTTAGTTGAGCTTCCTAACTGTGCTTCTTAATGTGGCTGATTCTAGTTGTTAGTATGTTGAGACCAAGTCCTAGATCCTGATCTTAGGCTTTTTGGTTTTTTACCTAATACAGGGAAAAAATATTTTTTCTGGTACACTCTGTAACAATGAAGGAAATGGGAATAAGTGGAAAAAGTATTCCCAAACTGTAAGATGAAAAGGCATAACCTGAGAGTTCTTCACTGTGGTGCATGTTCATGTGTGTAAGTGGATGGAGGACCTCTGCTGGTTTAAGTAACTCCTTTGTGTGGGGCAGTGTTCCTGCCATCTCCGTGGGCAGTGATGGCAGTGAGATTCTGAGCGCTGACAGTCTGTTGGCTCTGTCTGAACCCAGCTGTGATGGCGAATGCTTAATATAAAATGACTCTTTCTCCACTGCCAGAGATAAATACAAAAAAAAGGAGGAGGATGATTACAGCTTTCTTGTTGCAGGGAAGAGGTAATCCTTCAGAAAAGTTGAAGGAGTCAAAGGATTGATTTGTTGGGAAGGATAGTTAGAGGAGACAGCAAATCAATTTACTGAAGTCAGAGTTTTGTAGGAGTGTCTGCTAGGACTTGTGGTTAGGGAGGACATAGTTAAATGATGCCCCAGAGTAAAATGATGTAGATAAAGGTGGATTTTTCTGAAATGAAAGGGAGGAATGCAGAAGTAAATGCAGATTGCAAAGCAGCAAGGGCTTACTCTTGTGCTTGGGAATTTATGATAGAGGTAAATTAAAGAAGCCAATTGTTGGCAGAAAATTACTTGAAGAAGTTTTATGAACTAGAGATAGCTTCATAAGGACTGAGAAAGTTAAAAAAAAAAAAAAGGCAAATCTCAATATGTTTCTGGGGAAGAAATGTACAAGTTTTTAGAGTCAATTTGATTTCTGGTTAATATTAAACTTTCGTAAGGAGATAACTATTTCAAGTCTTTACTTGGAGCTGTGTAATTTCTCTTATAGCCATTTTAGCTTTTTAAGATATGATACTTCCATGCTAATTTTTGCTGAAGCAAACTGGTTTCCCTAAAGTGAATCCATGGTGTCTTATGCTACAGTTGAGTATTTTTCTAAAGTAAGAGCTAACTGTAGGAAAGAAGTTGTAAATAAACAGAAAAATGATATTCACAGTGCATTCTTTTTCTATAAATCCTGTTATTTTTGTAATAGTTCATGCATTTAGAGGTATAATCTGAAGGGAATTTTAAATATGAATTCTAGATGATTGACATTTCATCTAGTGAAGAGTGATTGTAGATTCTCTGGATGATGAATTGGGTAATAGGGGAAGAACATACGATTTGTGTCTTTACTGTGATTCATTGATGTGTTAAGAAGTATAATGTGTTGTGATACTTAGCTATTTTTCTATTTACTGCTTTTAAACTTTCTAAGGTTAAAAAGAATCTAAAAATTCAGTACTGTAGCATAGTTCTTTAAAAATTTCCAGAAAGCAGAGATATGATTTTATATAAAATTCCTTACTCTCAGGATTCAGAAAAATGCTGGATTAGGTCTGTTGTGTGGAAGTTTATCGTTTATCATACATATTTAATGCAGAATATAGTTTTTCATTTCTTATTTGATCTTCAGGTTTCTGGAAGTCTTCCTCCATCCCTGTTGATGTATCTTTTTTCTAACATCAGTCATGTGCCACGTGCTCACTTTGCTATATATCAAAAGCATTTGATTTTGAGAAAACTCTTTTATGTTGTTTTCTTTGTTTGTCATTTACCATTTTCATTAATTATTTTAGCTGTGATTTTTATATTTGCAGTGGTTAAATTTTTTTAGCATAATCAGTGTGTGTCTACAAAGGAGAACAAATGTATTTTCATTCCTTGTTTCAAAAGGTTTGTCTCTTTATGCTTTTCAGTTAATATCTTAATCAGCAGTGTCTCTTGGCACCTAGTGACTGAGCAGCAGTGACACTTTTATTCTTCTCTTTTTCATTTTTATTTCAACTCATTGTTTGCTGAAGAAACAGAATGGGATGATTGGTTTGGGATGTTGTCAACACAGGTTCCTTGGGCTGGCTGATAGGAATCTTGGTGAGTGTACTTGTGATAGGTATGCTGCTGCATCGGAATTGAACATAGAAATTTTGAAGGACATGAAAAGTTTGATGTTTGCTTTTAGAGTTCCACTTCACTAATATTGAACAGCAGTGTACGTGCTCAACCACAAAGGAGGATAGGGAAGAGGAGCTGGTGCATTTGTATAGCCAGCCTGTCTGTGCTGCTTGTGATTGCCTAGAAAATTCCATTTGGTTCAGTCAACAACTTTTATGCAGCCTCTTCATTCTTTGCAATGGTTCCCTTTGAGATAAGTCTGGAGTAGTAAAGAAAGGAAAAATGTTATTTTTACTTTTCAATGCTGAGACTTTATACATGTACAGATAGATCATAACAGCTTTGCATTCTCATAATAATAGGGTTTTATCTTTATTTATTTGTGTTAGTGGGACTGACAAGAATATTTAAAGGATTGCAGGACAAAGCATTTTCCATTTCCTACTTCAGAAAGAGATCATTTAAAAAAATTTTGATTTCTCTCCTTGATAGTGTTTCAAGTCATACATAATATTAAGCGATGCTTGCATATATAAGAAAAGAATAATCTGTATAAATAATACTGATCCAGATTTTTTTTTTTGTTAATTTGGGGGGTGTGTGTGTGTGTTTATTGTGAGTCTTCGGCCAGTATTGCCCCCAAAAAAATCATTTGGAATAAATTCAGACCTTTTATTTCACTGGTACCTCATCAGGTGTAGAAACTGGAATAACAGAAAACTCAGAGAACATAAATGTTGAAGGGCCACTCTCCTGTAAATCATGTTTCATATTCCTTAAGATTTTGAATTTACACCAGGAGGATTAGTGCAATAATCTTGACGTAACAGAATGTTTTGGGTTTTTTTTTTGGGAATACATAGAGGTATTGGAGAAGATCATACAAGACTTGCATAACCCTTTAGAAAATTATGGCAGTCTTTTTAAGTGAAATTATTCCCATTCTACTGCATAGGGATGTAATAATGCATTTACTAATAAATTTATAAAAGTGGCTGTGTATGATTTCACTGCCATATGTTATTTCGCTGAAAGTGTGCTTCATCCAAGACAAGTACCAATTCAGTGCAAATAGTTTAAAAATCCAATGTAACTATTTTCTGTGTTTTTTCATTGCTTTTCACATGTTCCAGATGTTTATTTGCACATCTGTTATATTAAGTCAGATATGCAAACCCCTCAACTTTAATCAGAATGATGCTTCAAAGGATTTTATCTGGTTAACTATTTCTAAACCACAAATTATTCCAGAAGTGCATCATGTGGAAGAATTAAAGCAGTTCCCTTTAATAAACAAACTGCTGTTTTCCTTAACACATATAAAAGCTCTGTGCACAAAATAATAGCTCTTTTGATATTGTTTTCTTTAATCTAAGTTGTATTTTGTTCTAGAAAATGAAGAGGCTGATTTAAAGTGATCTTTGTTTCTAGAAGTTCATATCCATGTTCTTCTCTACACAAAATTCCAGGTTTTGCACTTCTTTCTGACAATGTGTAGAGTTTTGGTGGAGAAAATGATTATCTAAATCTTGCAGAGCTTCCCATATTTTTTTGTGAACTCTCTTAAATGGAAGCCTCAGCTATCATGTCCTCACTACTTTTGCTGTTCAAACTAGCTAGAATTAAACCAGACCAGGTAAGTGTACCTGTTAATCATGTTTTGGATTCAGCATTAAAAATCCTTTGCTAATGTTTTTGCTGAAATTCCTAAAGTTCCATATTCACCTGCTTAGGACCAGAGCCTGTAACTGGACTTATTCCCTCAGGTTTCATGTACCTTGTGTCTGCAGCATTCTGCTGGAAAGTCTGATGCAGAAAAAGAATTTCTTGAAGTAACTGAGAAAAGAGATGGACTTATGCAGTGCACTGCTTAATCAGAGTGACCTCTGCAATGTAGTAGAGTTTATGATATAAATAGTTTAGAAAAAAATTATGATGTAGTTTATGAAAATCTTCAGAGCAAACCTTATAAGCACAGCTAAATATGTGATATCAAGGTAGTCTTTTTTCCTGTAACTTTACAAGGGATTCCTGACATGGAAGGAAGATGGAGTTGATATAACATATGAGTACTAAGGGAATGTGTTGGGACTTTATGGACACTTGTGGGAAGCATTGTAACAAGTAAATAAGTATTTTCATATTGTTTTTCTTGATAGAAAGTTTATGGGCTTGGTTCTCCAAGAGAAGAAGTTGCAGAGAGGCAGTCAGGCACCAGTTTCTTTTGCTTAACAAGAATGCAATATAATTTGAAATGGATTGAAATGGATTTTAATATAATAATAAGATTTCAGACTCTATCCTGACCACATGTGAAGTAACAGATTATAGGAGTATGTGATTACATGTCTGTGCTTATAAAAAGAGTCTCATACTGGTTTTACAAGTTCTGCTGATCTAGCTCAGAGAAATTCTTGGCTTAAGCAGGATGATGGATCTCCCTTGTATTGACCTGCCTTAGAACAGATAGAGGTAATCGTCCTTACACTTACCCTTGGTGACTCCTACATGTGTTTCCCTGTTCTTCTCTCTTTTTCAAGTTACACTGTTTGTGTTTTCTGAATTCTGTACCATAGGCTAGGATACATGTTGAATAATTTACTCCAAGACTTGATAAGAAAAAAAGTTATTTTCAAGCATACTTCTTTATCTCTTGAGGGATTATTTATGGTACAAGTATCTGTTCTGAACATACTCTTGCCACCTAAAGAGCAATCTTTTTATTTTACTTTATGTACTATAAGTATACAATATGCACTAGAAAAATCAAACATACTTCCTAAGACAAATAGTTGTAGCTGGGGATAAGGAATATAAATAGGATGACATCAAATGAAAAGAGCTGATGATTCAACAAGGTCTCTATAGATCATGTTGTCTCTAATGTCAGGAGAATTGCAGATTAGTGTTGCTGCTCTTTATAAGTAAGCCTATTTATCAACTTTCTGGAAAAATCTAATTTAAGGTGGCACATTTTCCTTAGTTCTGCACACTTCAAAGCTTCAAGTATAAAGGTTTGTCAGCCATTCTTTCCTGGTTATAATCACTGAGGTTCTTGTTCAAGCCTTTCTCAACCAACCAGGTCTGGGCTACTCCTGGCTGACACTGATAATGTAATTTTAGTTTCTTGATTAGTAAAGCCAAAAAACTATGAAGCTTTAGCTTTTAACAACTTTATCCGATATAGACTTAATGTTCAGAGAGAAAGAGCAATTTAAATTGCAAATGTTCATTGTAAGAAGCTGGATTTTTATAAAGTATAACTTAGTCACACCATTGAGAAACATGATCACTAGCCCCAGAAATAAAAATATTTGGACAAGGTGGATAGGGGCAGAAGCTATTGCTGGTTTTTCTGAACAATGTACAGAGGGACTATTTTTATGAAGGGATATAACAAGAGATGTGAATTTTAAGAACTCTGAAGGAAGTATGCAGGAACATAAAAATTCATAGTTTTACTACCATGTTCTACATTTTTAACATTATGCTTTATATCCAAGTCACAAAACGGATTTGTGTACATTTATATTCATTCTTTAAAAGCCAAGTAGAGCTCAGGCAACTAAAACAAGCTGTTTGATATTATGTTTCCTCCTCCCTTCACTTGATGTAGGAATACCTTAGCATATAATGTCACATTAGTTTTATATATGTAAATACTTTCAAGTCAGAACATGCAATATGAGCATATTTTATCAGCTATTACCACTAGGATTTTTACATATGCAACCTGAAAAAAAGTCCCGTGTTTATCAAAATGGGAAGTAATTTTGCTCCTTTACAATTGCCTGGATTTGGGTAAGTGCCTCAATTCTTCTATCAGTAAGAATTCAACTATGCATGGATTAAGAAACTTTTATCATTTCCGAAATTTGGGAAACTTGTTTAACTATGTAAGCAATGATGTGCAAAATACACCGGAAGTGTAGCACAGTATCTGTTTATTACTTAAATATAATCAGCTGAACAACAAAGTCTTCAATAGCATATTCTCGTAGATAGGCATTTTTCTAAGGCATTCTAAAATGCTGATACTCTTACCGAGTGCTTTAGGATAATATTGTGTAATTCCTGTGCGTGACATTCAGAAAAGAAAGGAGATGTGAATATCACACCTGGCTGCTTTTAAGTCAAAATCTTTCATGTGCAGGAAAGAATGTTTCAGTTAAAAAAGTGAGGGAGGAGGGAGGTCATTTGACAGTACTACATTGCGCTCAAAATCATGTACAGGAAAAGAAAATTAGAGCATATTCAAAGAGCTGCTGACTCAGAGCTGAGCAGACTTAAACGTCTGTATCACCTGTTCAGCATATTGATGGACCACAGTATTAGTACCAAACTGACGTGTCAAGTCTCAGAACTTGGTGGTCTCAGTGTTTTGATTTTCTGAAATTTTGCTACTGTTGGTTTTACTCTCCATTGCTGCCAACCACTTGGTTTTACTGTCCTTTGTTCCCACTTCAACTTTCTCATCATTTAATGTCTGAAAACTATAAATTCCCTCTACTGTAATTTCAGCTGGGAAGTTGCTGTGTAAGATTACAAATAATAGCAGCAGGTAGAAAGAATTTCTACACCTTAGTATGCTGAGTTTGCTTTGTGCTTTTCCATGTGAACTGTATTTGATTTACAATTGAAAGTATATATATGCACTTGTAAGATTAGTGAGCATTTAATGTTTAATACTACACACAGTATTTGACATTTCATTGGGGATTCAGAGGAAATCCTTTCTCCTTGCATAAAACCAGTAGGATGCATTTACCCTAAAATTTCCCTTAAAGTAGATAACTTTCTAGTAATACTTTGAATAATTTTTACCAAATGACATCTCGTCTCCTGTAAGATGTCTGATCATTGAATTCCAAAATACAGATTTGAGTTCTGCTTATGGTTGGGTTTCTTTACAGAATCACTACGAAAAAGAATTTGCCACGTGAAGATTCACCCCGTATGTATGGATTTGCTAGCTGTATAAGAAGCATTGTTCTTCTGTGGATGACCGCCTTGCACAGAATGATAGTTTTATCCTTCTCTACATCATTATGTTTGCTGTACAAAAATCCTGCTGTGCTACATCATAATAACATGTAATCTTCTTGCTCAGTTTAGCTGAGATTTAAGGAGCCGCTGTTCATGGAAGCAGTTTTCTAAAGTCTGATCTATAATTTACCAGAATCAACCAGGCAAAAGAGCAAGAGGCTTTATAAGAGGGATACAACCCTTAAAACTCTTAAATGAAGATTAGTTTAAAGTTTTACAATCCGGTACAGAACCATCTGGCAAATCTCATGTCAGGCTTTGCTAAACCTCTAAGCTTTCCTGGTATGCCGCAGTTATTCAACCCCCACCCCACACCCTGCCTTTATCTCCCATTTGTCTGTCTCCTGCCAGGCAACTGCTTTACTCATAGATATATTGGGACAAAATAGGAAATAAGTAAGTGAAGGGATGGTTGTTCTACAGGAGTAGTACAACTGTTGTTAATGCTGGAGGTTGTGGGTGTGCTGTACCTCTGGAAATCATGCATTAGGTGATTTATTGCATCTTTGAAGAGGTACTTGCAAGATAAAAGCTACCTGTTGGCAGAACTATTACAGACTTGCTGGGCTGTGTGTGGATTTTGAGGCCAGAGAATCACTGGGAGGATGTTTCACAAGGCATTTTGGTACTTTCGGAAATGGGGCTGCAGTTGTTAAAACCAGAACACAGTAGAAGTGTATCAGTGGCGAGTCCAGGTTGCTGTTTGAGGTGGGGAAAGCCAGCTGTTCCCATTGTTCTTAAATCACATTTCAGGGTTCTGAGCTGTGAGTTCCTCACAGATACCTCCACAAAGGGGTTTTTATGTGAGTTTCAAATTGTGGGATTTTTCTTTGGCTAAAGACAGATCTAAAGCATTTTTTGACCGCAAATTGAAAGCCTTCTCATATGAAATCATACTAACATATTTCTTCAGCTGTCTTATGGTTTCCCCATATACTTATGTCATAAAGATTTGCTTTCACTTTTATATAAAGCTTAGAAATGTGGAACAAGATAATTTGTTATAGCAATATGTTACATAAAATTAGACTTTCTTCACTTAAATTAACTCTTCTGTTCACCTTTCACATGAAGGATCTTAGGAGGCTGAAGGAGAGGACTTCAAGAATCCAATTACCCCAAATCAACTTATAGGCAAGAAGGAGGCATTGTTGATGGAGATAATCTCCTTCTCAGGCTTACAGCCCTTTCCTGTCTCAGTGTGATAATAAAGATGTTCTGTGTGGACAGTGAAATTAGTATATGTGATTTCCTGATTATAAGGTAGGACAGGAAATATATAGTAAAGTCTACAGTTCCTGTCTAAAAATGTACCTTTTGGCTGCATTCTTTAAACATAACTAGAAGGAAAGAAAGCTGCCCCAAATAAACATGTGCAATCCCAACTAGACTTTGATAATGTAACATAGCTAATATGCTACTTAGAAATGTATTTTGCTGTTGCTACCTGAATTTTACTTCAAGCCGTACAGGATTTCAGCTTTCAAGACAATTTCATAAAGCACTTTTTTCTTCTCCTATAAAGTGAAAGGGTTGAACACTTTGAGTCAGATGATCTTTATGCTGCCGTGGCAATTTTGTAAGGCACCAGAGAAAAATGTATCATAGTATCTTTGAATTTCAGTCTGCTTTTGCTTCCCACAGCAATCAATAAGTATTAGATTTATTGGTGATAGTATCTGTCTAGATAATTTTAGGGCTCTTCCAGAAATCAAAATACATAAAATTGTCATGTTGAAACTTTTCCTTCTTTTTTAAGTCTAGTAAATCCAGAATTACTTTGACAAAAAGGGAAAACCTGTCAGTAGGGAAGCAGGATGACAAGGAGTTGACACCTAGCACAACAGATCAAATAGTTAATATTGGAATGAAAAGTTTGAGGGCTGGAACAAATTCCCTTTGCAGCCTGGAAAAGTGATAGTAATTGAAAAATTAGTTCTGTCCATGGGTCAGGTTACTAGAAATTTTACGATTATGTTAAAACCCCAGGTCACGAAGCTGAGGCCAGCCACTGAATATAATTTATCTTCTCTTTGGCAAAAAGGGAAGGACTTTCCCGCAATTTCACAGTATGTATTTTGCATTAGAGGTGGCTGCCTGGCAGCTCAGGAACCCTGGCTCTAGGAAATGAAGGAATACAGCAGGCCCTGTGGCCAGGAGTGCAGCTTGAGCACAGTTTGCAGGGAGCAGGCAGCTGCCTGCGCCTGTTGGCTCCTGAGGAGCAGGGCGCTGTTTAGCATGTGTGGCTGGACCTGGTGCCTTCCTCTGGTTGCTGCTGGTGTGATGTGCTGGGGAGAGGCAAAAGGCAGTACTCAGTGGGTGGCTGTCAGACAGGATTGCCAGGAATGGGCATCCTGCTTCCTCAGCCACCTGCATCTCACCTTCCTGACCTACATTAGGGATTGACAGGGCAGAATCCTAGACAGAGGGAGCTGGATTAGGACCTTCAGGCAGAGAGAGAATGGGGTTGAGCCTGATGGAGAAATCAGGTGGAGCAAATTAGCAGTGTCTTCTTATGGATCAGCCTAACCTGTAGAGACACCAGGAGCCAAGTAGCATAGGGGGAGGATGCCATCAGAAGGGAGATCTGTGGATAAGCAGCTCTTGTAAGATTAGTCTAAATAGCTCAGGTGCACAGGAGATTTCCTCCTCATATTTCAGAGTGGGGACCACCAGTGTGTCATCTTAAAGATAAAAATGAAGTCTGATTTAAAGTGCTGACTTTCATAACCTTTAAAATCTACGCTATGATTTATTTTCTGGTAGATTTCAGAAGCCTGTATATTACCTGTCAAACTGTCATAAGTAATTATATATATGTTAACTTCTTCCTAATAAACAACAGGAAATATTCATGACGAATTTCATTTTTTTAATAAGTACTTTGATTAAATATTAAAGCTTTTTTTTTGCTTTTGCAACTAGAGAGAAAATCCTGAATATCAGCAAAATGTCTTTGCACAATGTTTTTTACTACCTGGTCATTATACTGGACTTTATTGATTGCTAACATAATTGATTAGGGTAATTTCTACGTGGTCAGGTGGAAGTGATGTGAGTGGCTGTTTGCTGACTCAGCAAACTAAACCTCTTTCATACTGAAAATTGGACTTTCTGTGGATAGACAGGATTGCCTGGCCTTGGGGAACAGTTGGCAGTATTGCATTTCCCATTGGGCAAAAGGGATTACTGAGATAAAGGAAATTTACAGCCAGAAAGACCTTATGTGTTTTCCTGTCTCTTTTTGCTTTCCTCAGTGCCTGTGCCCAGGGCAGCGATACGGGGGGTCAGGTAATGATTGAGAGCAAAATGAGCCTCCCTCAATTCTGGTGGAGGGGGGAGAACTTGGAAGGTGTTGGATGAATGGAAGGAACTGAATCAGTTGTCCGGATACGCCTTGCACTTATGGAACGGTAGTTGGCTGTAACAGAACTGACAGGTGGTTCATCAAACATGAAAAGAACCTAATTTATTCCAGAAGCCAAGCCTGCCTGCTAGAGAAATTCTAATCGGAGCGTGTACAAGAGCTAAGGGAGCTTTAATGGCACTGCTGAAACCATAATGTAATATCCAGGTTGAAATCATTCCATCTTTATCTCATTATGAGTACAATTTCCTTCTATGTGTGAAACTTAAGCGTCAAATTGAGGAAGTGGAGGGAACATAAACAAAAGACCGTGGGCATATTCTATTGTTCCTTTAGAGGGATTGTAGGAGCTACAGAAGGCTGTGGAAAGATGCTCCAAGCAAAATTGGGGAATAAAGGCTTCCAAAAACTTCCCACTTTTAGTAAGAGCTTCTTTATCTGTGCTGGAAGAAAGAAGTTCCCGGGAGGATTGTCTATCATTACCACATTCTGCTTCTTTAGAAAAGAGAACTTGTAAGTGCTGCTTATGTGATCCATTAAGAATGTGTGTATCTCTCAGTGAGCAGTAAGTAGGGAGCTTGTACACTAGAAGCACAGTTGCTGTAGTAGCAGGTAGTTAAGAGAAGGTATTTGAGTTCTGTAGCATGCTGAGTTAGTCGGAAGCTGCAGGGGATGTGGCGCTTGTTAGTACAAGCACTGGGTCAGTGTAAGCTGCCTTGTGTGTAGTCACAGTGCACATACAAGATGATTTTTACAGAGACAAGGGGCAATGCAAATACACTTCCAGGTTCTCCATGGCAAACCATATCATGCTGTGTGTTCTTTAATTTCTAGAGCTCAATATCGTTAGTTCTGAAACAGGATTATAAACACGGAGACCTAGAAGGATGATGTGGACTGTGTGTGGTGTTTTTTCTTTCTTCCCAATGCTCCAGGATGCAGGCAGCTGATAGACTGGCAGTTGTCCTAGAATCTGCCTTTTTTCACTCTCACTGTGTTTTGTCACTGCTCTCTGACGCTTGTCTTTGGAGGGGTGAAAGGGTTTCTTTGGGTGCTGGGTAGTGGAAACAGTAGGAAGCAAATGAAGAACACAGGGTGCTAGTCAGAAAGAAACTCAGCACTAAGAGGGGTCTGAGTCTCCATTGAGTCATATGTAAGATTTAGAGCATGGGTTTCAAGTGTAACTCAAACATTAAGTATTTCTCACCTAAATGTTCTTTTGCATCCCTTTTCATCATGTACTCATACAGTTTCTTTTTCCTTTTTCTCTGCTCTGAACTAACTGGACAAATGCTGTCTAAAATGTGATGTGAAATTTCAAGGAAAACTATTTCTCAAGAAATAGTGTGTTTTTTACTGTCAGTTCCTGGCAGGTTATCCCATATGGAATTATTATGGTATCTTGGCACCACAATTGATACATTTAATAATTTTCATTATGTATTTAGGTCCTTTTGATATTTGATTATTACATTTAAAGAAAGATTATAAGGTAGAGTATATTTGCTTTTGAACATATGAAAACCACAACCTTTGCTTTCCAGATGCATTCATTTTAAGTCTGTTTACCGTTCACTAAATCTGTGGTTATTCCTTTTTTCTTTTGAAATGCACTTATTCTATTTCAAGAAAGAATCGTGTTCCATTGCTACCCCAAAATCTAACATGACAAAAATGGTAAAAATGATTGCCTGTAATTTACTGTTACAGGCAATCCAACCTGCCAAAACAAAATTGCCATTTAATAAGGTGTTTTTTGAAATGAGCTGTGTGAATGCTCAATGCTAAATGAAATTGCCCACAAATTCTGTATTTAAAAAAAAGTGTCTCCTTTTACTATATGTGACAGAAAATCCAATGGCATATCTTCCCCCCTCTATGTCAGTCCTTGCAGTCTCCATGGGCATTTAAATCACTCTGATGTGAGACTTGGACAAGATGCTATTTATAATATGTACTTGGATATGTCTAAGGCCATATCCAAAAGATAGTGCATGTCCTTCAGGAGGAGGAAAATGCTGCCATTGCTTACGGACTTTTTATGTGAATGTCATTGTTTCTATTTTATGATAGAGTTTAAGGAGAAAGAAAGCATGGGATACTTTTGGGTATTTTTGCAGCAGTATGTGAAGTCCTTTCACTGGGAAATTCATATGGAGAAAATTAAAAGGAGCCAACAACCTATTCAGTGCTCAGTCCCAATGCTTAAAATCTGACAGATTTATTGTTGAGGCAGAGCAATTACAGGCAATAATAAATACTTGTGGGATATTTTGGTAATATTAAAAATAAAGAAGTGTAAAGGGTCAGCAAGTCTGCTTCTTTGAAGACTACTTTAACCTATTTGATTAGAAAGACTTTTGGTATGGGGGTAAATCTTGAAATACTGCAAGGTAGTGGCAAGTTGAGGAGACAAGAAGCTGTTAACTGCTGAAACTTCTGGCTCCAGCTCCAAAGAGCATTAAAAAAGGGCAAGGGCTCTCATCTGGAAACAGCTTTCTTGCCCCAATAATGCAGACCTGGAAAAAGTTCTCCTAACGCTTCTTTTAATTTACCTCTTTAAGTCTGATCCACTGTAGTCTATGTCCATTGATCATAGGGAACTATGCCCATTTCTTGGGAAGGAAAGGGCAGAGAAACCAGGGTTGAGTTGTCTTTGAAATTCTGCTGCTGAAACTTATTCTGTTGGCAGATAATTTCATGGTCTTGTTTGAGGTTTTTCAGTAGTACACACAGGTGAAGGTGTGTACCCCCACCTCTTGGAAGTTAAGAAAAATCTCTATAAAACTCAGGTTACTTAGCTGCAAAATCATCAGACTTAGCGTCTACTCCATGTGTGTGCAGTTGTGATACTTTACCGTTACTTTGTATGAATTTTGTACCTGGTTTTTATTCCCTCAAGGCTGAGGGAATACTGACAGTGGTTGAACATGTAACTGATACATAATTTTCTTTCTTAAAAGCACACTAAAGAAATTGGAAGGCCACAAACTCCCTTGAAAGAAGCAACCTTGGAGCCATGGACTCAGCCACAGGTAGGCTTGGAACAACTTTCCTGCTAATGTGTTTTCTGTAATGGTGGTTTCTGTAAGCCTTAATGGAATTAAACTGGGGCTCTAAAGAAATGCTGCATCAGGTAGTACTGTGGTTCTTGGCATTGGATGTCAAAATGATTTGGTTTGCTGCCCAGATTATTTGTAATGTCCTATTAGTTGAAGTCTCAGTTTTTGTCTAAGGGAGAAATGCCAGGATTATTTTGCCTTCAGTTTATGTTCCTTCTGTGCTTAAAGAACTCACAGAACTTTACAAAACAAAATATCCTTTCTGAAGGATGTGTCAATAAATTGGGAGCCTCTCCTGGTGTTAAAATGATGTTTGTGCAAGTTTTGTATTTTGAGAGGAAGGTTTGAAATGTCAACCTGTTGAGTCATAAGAATTTAACTGAAAAGAAAGCAATCGTTAATAATGCAAAAAGAGATACAGAAATGGGGCTATTAATATACAATCTTCTTAAAGACAAAGTGAATTTGGATGTTTTTGCCTTGCAGTTGTGAACTTACTTGGGCAAATTGTTATGAATTTCTTACAGGCCGGAGTTCAGAGACATTTTTTGCTACTAGTTCCCTGTGTGTCAGTGTACTGTACTGCATGCTGAAATACATGGCTTTGAAGGTGATGGGAGGGAAGAAAGAGGTAGTTTGTAGTGTAGGTGAAAACTGGATGTTGCTGTTCCAAGGAGAAGGGTTGGGGCTGTGCAAAGAAGGTGCTGGAGTGGGGTGGAGGTGAAGTAGGGTGCTGGAGAGTCAGGCTGCTTCTGCAAATTCCCAGGGGAAAATTGCTGCTTACTATGGGTGTGGGATCCTTTTTCCTTCAACAGCTGCCATATGTAATTCATGTGGCACGGTGCCTCTTCCTGACAGAAACACCTACTTCTGCTTTGCAGAGTTCACCTGTTGCTAGAGGCAGCAGTGAATCTAAAGCTGTAACAGCCAAGTTGAGAGTTTCCTAGCAAAGATGGAGAGAACCAGGCAGAGGCAGCAACCCCTAATCCATAATTGCAGTGTGGCTGCACTCGAAGTAAGCTCTGCTTTGTGTTTTCAGGATGTAAGCTTTCTGCCAAAGAAATAGCCACCTGTTTGGTCTCTAGCTTTTACAAACTACATATATGGAATTCCAGAACTTGGGCTTGTTCTAGAGGCATGTTTACTCCAGAGGCATGCAGGAAGCACAGCATAGAAATGAGATAAACACCACCATCTCTGTGACTGCTACCTTTGTTCATGCTTGAGTGCATTTTTATTAGTTGCAGTGCTAACTGTGTAGGCTTTCATGGTACAATCTATACAGCTGATTAAATTGTAGCAGCTCTTAAAATTTCAAATTCTTCACTGTTGTCACAGATACACGGTATTTGTGTTTATGCACCTCTACATACACAAAGAAAATAGTTGTCTTTAAACATGCAAGGCTTCTATTGTAGGGAAATCCCTCAACTGTTACTCTTAAAAGCACAGGGTCTTTCCTCCTTCCTAAGTAAAAGGCGCAGCATGTGCCCTGACTGCTTCCCGTTACTGCACACACAAACCTCCAAATGCCTCTATCCAGGCAGCTGCTAATCACAATAATTAAGTGTTCATTGATCTGTGTCTGCAATCGATAATGTTTATGTGCAGGACCACAGGCGCTTGCTATGGCCCGTAGTTACTAAAAGACAGTAACTCTTTATGTGCAGGAAGGAAAGTGTTGAGGAAAATGTTTTGTTCCAGCAGTAACTGCTAAACAGCCGATGAATTAAGGGAGGTTGAGCAGGCTCCTCCCATTCCCTTGCCCGCAGCATATGCTGCAGAGCAGGCCGGTAGAGCTTAGAGTTAGGGCTGGGCTTTGATTTGTTGGCACATAAGAAATAATTTTGGCTTCTGAGTTGAGAGAGGAGGAGTCAAAGCAGCTTGATGCTATGATCACAGTTCAGGGGTTCTCTAGTGCACGAATAAGGATGGCAGAGGTGAGCTTTTGCAACCACTTCTCTCTGATAGCTTGTGTGACTGTTGCCAGCAGCGTTGTCAAAGCAATAGTCTGTTGCACTGTCTCAGTGCTGATGAGAATCATTGTTCTTTCTGAGTATATAGGCCATCACCATGTTACCTGATCACTTCTGAAAGCTGCATTTGCCAGTGCTTTACTTAATAAATACACAGATTAAAATGTGTGAAATGGTCTTTGTCATTCCCATTCATTTTTGGGAAAAAAAAAATTCCTGCTTTTTTAAGAAAAACATGTCCAAAGAACCTATCACCAATATGCTGCTTGGTTTTGTGGAGAGAAGAAATGTGATCAACAAAATAAAGAACTGCTGGAACCATTACTGTAGCTGAAAATTAAATTAGTTGCTAATTCTTTCATGGATGTAATTCTGGACCTTGAAAATCCCTCCTTAGATATTTTGTCTAAAGTGAGTAAAAATTCATGGCATGGATAAAAGCTTTGTCTATTTTATGAGCAACAGGCGAATGATCCAAATGGTGCTCATAAAGCAAATGGTTCCCAACTCTAGGAGGAGGAGAAATATATTTAAAAGCTGGTAGAATGAACCATGAATAAAATCAGCTCCTATTACTAAAAGGTGTAATTTATATTAAAGTATTTTGATCCCCCTACTCCAAGGGGAGAGACTCACTACTTTTCTCTCTTTGATAATAACAATGATAAAAAAATCATTCTTTTTTTCTGGGCTGTTTACTGTTGATCAGTGTTGAGAGCTGCTGCTGCTGTGGGAAGTGTTTTATCAACAGAGAGGGAACAAAATAGCTGAGAGCAGTTTCAGTGTGCAGGGCCAAGCAGGCAGCGAAGCAGAAAGTACCACATCTGGCCCCTAGTATCATGAGGTGAGAAGCTGGTACCTATTAGTGGTTGAACAATTTCACACGGAGGTTGTAGTCTGGGGGCAGCAAGAAGCAGTGCTTTCTGTGCAAGGGGAGGGAAGGCTTTACTTTGCCTGTACTGCCATGGCTCTCATTTGACACCTTTGCTCATCTCAGAAGCAGCCGGGTGGCTAAAAATTTGGCAACTGAATGGGTTTAATTAGACAAAAAATGAAGAACTTGATCTTGTAGTTGTTTGTCATTCTCATTCCTTATTCTGTGTTGTGGATTTCGTTCTTGGCTATATGGTTTGTTGTAGGGTGGAGATTTTTTTGGCTGTGATTAATAAGTTCCAAGAGCACTATGACAATGAGAACATGGGAATTCTTTTTTGTGGCCATGCCTTTTAATTTGCAGTTTTCTGTATCTTCCTCTGTGAAGCCGGTGAATGGAAGCTGATGTTACTGCCTTGGAAAATGAGAGACTTGGTCCAATAAATTCGGAACAAGACCTTTGCAGATAAGGAACATGTGTGGTAGTAGTTGCCCAAATAGGTTTGTCATTGGCTTACAAGCTTTATTTAAATGCTAAATACCATGTATTCTTGTGGTTATGTTTTTATGCTGCTTTGCCTGATTAAACATTTAGCTGATAAACCCTGTCAAGACTGTTCAGAGCTACTGCAGTTAAGATTACATACTTACAGCCCCTACATCTGTGGTCAGTTAGAAACAGGACAATTTAAAATCAAAGTAATCTATGATGGTTTAAATTTTTGAAGTTGCTGACATTATTTTAGCAACCTAAAGTTTTGTGTGTGACAGCATGAAATAGCATCAGTTATGGTGATTTAGATTCAGAAACAAATTGCTTTATTCTTCCAAACTTATAGGAGTGTAAATCTAGGAAGAGAAAATAAGGATTTATCAAAATAAGGAGAAAGAACAGTTGTTAAGGTTATATAGTAAGGGGAAATGGTGAGTTTTGCCAGCATGTCAGGTTGAGCATAACTCCCTCTTCTCAGCTGCAGAGTATTCCTGGTTTAAACCTTT
This sequence comes from Bolborhynchus lineola, assembly GCA_025448015.1. Taxonomy (NCBI): domain Eukaryota; kingdom Metazoa; phylum Chordata; class Aves; order Psittaciformes; family Psittacidae; genus Bolborhynchus; species Bolborhynchus lineola. The sequence goes on from JAOEHX010059920.1 coordinate 95,677, forward strand.
TTTTGGGAACTCTTACATCACTATTATATATGTATCTGAAATACTGCTTAAAAGCAATTCCTCTCCTAGAGGTGCTCAACAGGATAAAACATGAGAAGTTGGTGTTATTAGTGCTGTAGCTTTTTATTTGTTTATTAATTGTAAGAACTCCAAGTGCTCTCACTCACTTAAGATAATGACTAAAAAGCCAGGGTACAGTTGCATTAATTTTCCTGTCTCAAATGTAGCATAATTACTTTAATGAACACATTAATTTATCCACTTTCCTCATGCTCTTCCTGCTTCACAGTCGTTGCTGTCACTGGAAACCCAGACAGTGATGACCCTCAAGGTTTATAGCTCTCTTCAAAGTTCTTTTGTGGGGGTTAAATATCCAAGGACTGTGATTTGTCAGGCTCAGGTAGTGCACACTCATGAGCATCTAGCAAATAAGCAACATCTCGCACCAACATGGCTTTATTACCACCTGGTGCAACACTGGTGCATTGCCACGGCAATGAGCATGACAAAGAGGGGCAATAAGATACGGACCAAGTGCAACCATTTGTCTCTCAAAAACAGATGAGGAAAAAATGTTTCCTCTTTTGCATCTGTAGTTTGATTTTCTCTGTGCGCAGATCACAGTCCTTTTATCTCTCTTTCTTATTTTTTTTAAAGCAGAATTAGTTTTTGTGGAAAGGCAGAAATGCTCAGACTGAAATCTAATAACAAATGATAGAGTGTAGTATTTTTTGCTCAATTTTAAAGAATCATTTTATAATCTCGGAACAGTGGATAACAACATCACTAATCCAATATGTTAACAGTAAATACATTTGATGACAGGAATTGCTACACTAATCTTATATCCCTCCACAGTATAGTTAAGAAATCCACAGGGGGTTTTACTAATCAGTTTTTATAAAGTAAATCAAGTCATGTAATTCTCATTCCCTCTAAATGCCCAGCAACTGCAGGCAGAACCGTGTACAGTGCTTTTTGTTCATCAGATTGTACCCTAATCCTCAGCCACACTTTCCACTTCAATATGCAAGAAAGAGACTTTTAGAGAGAAAAGTCTCCAAACATTCTCTGACAGAGATGTCTATTAGGTGAGCTGGCAGTTCATCTTGTTTCCCTCGCCTGTTATGTTGGGAAGGGATGGAGCAAGTCCATGTCCTGCACACACACAAAGAGCTGCCAATAAGAAATATAATCCAATCCCATTTGCTGCTATGTATTTGACACATGGTTTAAGCCAGTTAGTTTAGACCACAGTTTGACTGACCAGTGACATACTGCAATATGGCTTGTTTCAAAAAACTGTCATAAGTAAAACAGCTTTCTTGTTTTAAATTATTAACAGTCTTTTACATTAGGAAGAATTATTTACAACCATGGTTAAATGTTTGAAGAGAAGCAACTAATAAGAATTCTGTGCATATTTTGTTCCCAAAGTTCATGGAAAGTGAATTATTTTTCATGAAGTCCTGGTCTGTTCTGTTTACTTAGTTCACAGCTTCAGCCTTTAGGATTCAAAATCAGTGAAAGTCAGAATGAGAGTGAAGCTGTATTCTGATTCAGTGTTTTTGGCTTAGATACAAGCAAGACACCTAAATAGATTTATACACTGTAGCTATATTTATTATTTAGAATCTGTGTGCTAAAAAAAATCTCATTTTATTTGATGCCATAATAAATTTACATGGGACGCAAGTATATTTCTTATTTAATAGAACTTCAATTGTAATTCTGAGTTCTAGCACAAAAGACTTGAAAAATTAAAGAAAAAGAAAAAACTAATTCCAAATGAGAGTACAAGATGTGGGGATTCTAAATGCAATTAGAATTGCCTACAGAAATATCTGAGCTGGTTTTTTGACAGTTAAATCTTGAAACCTGATTTATTCTCTTTTAAAAACGAGGCCTCGCAAGCTGGAAGGCGACTGGAAGCAGAGAATGGAATAGTGTTTTATTGAGAAATAAGAGGAAAACACACTAATTGTTGCCCTTTGAAAATAATTGTAGTGAATACCCTCGTAAACACGTAGTCTTTCCAGCAGCAGCTAGTGCAGTACCTGCCTGCCAAGGGGTATGCACCTGGCTTCTCACAGATAGCAACGCTGCATCATTTTAGCTGTGTTTCCAGGTTATAATCTCTATGTTATTCCTGTCGTGCTAAGCAAATAACATATCCAAAACTGAGGGTACAGTTCTGGAAGATAACTTAATGGAAAGGCCAATTATTAAGTGGAAATGGGCATTAGCAGTTTTCTGTCTAGTAGTAATTTCCCATCATTGTTCCATTTAATATGGAATAGAAGAATACCAATATGCCATATATAAAACAGGATATCAGCCTGGTTTAGGCCACTGGAATATTCAACTGCAAATTAAAAAAGTGAAGTTTAGTTACAAGATGTTTGCAAATAAAAACTTCAATATGATGAAATAAAGACTTGATTTGCTAAGCTAAACCTGGCCAGCAGCAAGTATCTTTTTTTTTTTAATCAAGTAATATTTTGAGTCATTTGACAGGCTTTGTATACTGTTTTTTTTGGTAGGTCTAGTTCTGCCATAGCATGGCAGCACTGGGCTTTTGTAGCTGATGTAGCTGAAAAGTCACTTAGAGAGCATGCAAAAAACCAAGTCAGGATATCAGAGTTGTGAGCACTGAATTTACTATTGATTTCAGCAGGGGAGACCATTACAAAGGCAGAAAAAAATCCCATTTTTAATTTATCTGTCTGTTTTCCAGACAGCTCATGGTTCTATGATTAAAAACTCTCAATTTGAGCTAAGCTGCAGTTCTCTTATGAGTTAGTTAAAATAAATGAGAAGTCTACGGACAGCTTCCATGCAGTTTACTCAGTATATTTTCCAGCATTTATCTGTACAGAAGCAGAAAGCCAGTTGCTTTGGGGGCTGTATCTCTGAGGACAGGCACTTGTGTGCTCTTCTCTGTCAGATTGTTCCGTGTATTTTCAGAACCCAATTGTCAAAGCTGCTGTGTGAAAAACTGGGGAATAGCAAAGGTTTGAGGCACCTTAAAACATTTAAACATTTTCTAAGTCATTCATTGAGACTTTGAAGAGTATCTTTTCCTTTTTTGTCCATGGCAGCAGTATTGTCTGCCTAATTTCCTTGGCTCACACGGTTAAATTTTTCCTTCCTCTTGCTTGCAAAATATCAGTTATTATTACAGACTTGCACAGCAGTGTAAGTGAGGAAGGAGTTGGTAACAGGAGCAGTGAGTTCAGCTGTAGAGCATCACCTGACATTCAGCCCAGTGTGCATGAAAACAGGTAACCCCAGAAAGCTTCCTGTCAGTATGCATTGTACTGGAGCTACAGGAGGGAGCTGTACTGCTCAACACAGGCAATTGATTTATTCTTCATTACCATAAGCTGTGTTGGAGGAGATGGGGTACTCAGCAGTGAGATATCCAATGACATTGTTTAAAAAGGGCAGGTAGACAGCTACTCTTTTATCTTGAAATGTGGAAGGCTCTGTCAGTGTTTGTGTAAATCACCATGGACCTGCTATCAGAAAATAGAGATGAGATATCTTTGAGGTACTTAGTTACCGATGGTCAGGCTCAGAACGGCTTTTCTGTCCACAGTATTTCTGCTGCCATCACCCCTATTTGGCAAGAAAGCAGAGACATTCCCATTATTTAGGAGAAAGTGCCAAGTAGCAGAATCATTAAGTTGCATTGGACTGTAACTTACTTGCTCAGAGCTGTGCTCAACACGCATAAATCTTAAAGCAGAAAACGTAAATGAGGTGTGATTCATTGAGGTGTCCATTTCTCCAGCGTCCAGTTGGCTGTCACTCGCGGAGCAGCTGGCTGTGATGTAGGGCAGGATATGGGCACAGGAACAGATCCCTTCACTGCTGCAGTCAGCAGATGTATTTATGAATCTTAGAGTAAGAGGAGTGGTCTGGAAAGCTTTTGGAAAACAGGAACATAATAAAAGCTTTCTGGTCTTCTGTTTTAAATCTTTAAAATTGTGTTGGCTTCAGTCTTAACCTTTGCATGAAGAGTGTCTGAGGGAAAGCTTTAGGAAGAGTTGGGCTTTCAGCTGTCTTTCTCCTGAGGTTTTTCTTTGTCCCTTTTTTTGTTTTGGGGAGGGAAGGCAGGGGAAGGAGTTACTTTAAACTTTCACAATGCTTCAGTAAGAACATTGTGTCTTCCTCCTGATGAATTAGCAATGCAAACTTTATCTTCCTGGATAGCAAACACAGGCACTGCCATGAAGTCTTGTCACAGGAAATAACAGAAGTAGGCACTATACTCATTGCATGAGTTGTTCATCTGAAGACTTCCATCATGGTCATGGTTCTGTAACACTGAATGTTTTACTATTGGTCATGATGGAAGAAGGCTGAAATCCAGTGTTAGCTTTCATGTAAGAGATACCAATTAGTCACAAATGCTGTTAAGGCCCCAGTGCACACTGACCAAACCATAGATCATGTATCTTCAATGTTGAAAATAGTTTTTGTCTGAGTTTTAGTTAATGAAATGAGGTATTTCACCAATCCGTTAAGTTATATGATTATTGTTGTGTAGCCAAAGTGGTGTTGATGGCTCTGGGTTGCTGTTGTCAGGTCACCTACCTTCTCTGTCAGTTTCTCAGCTATGAAATCACTTGTTTTTCTTGAAGGACATTTTATGGTTTGATTAAGTTTTTTGGCTGCAAATTATTGCACATAAAGCAGATATACTCCAACTTGGTGCCCCAGTGGCTATACAGTAATGACTTATGTATCTTTTCAAAGCCCAAATGAGATTAACACCATTGTTCTCTCCATCTGCCTTTGAGAAAGAATCCAATAAATAACGAGAAATATTTGGGAAGATTATCATATTATATTCCACATTTACATTGTGTGTGTTAATAATTGCAAGGAGACAGGCGCCTGCTCAGGGCCAGCATGGTTTCTGCCTGTGTTGAGCTCTTTTAACCCAGAACAGCACTGGCCTTGAAGGTAGTGCCTTCTCACACCTTGGGCTGTGCCTCATGAACTCTCTGACAAGCAAAGCTGCATGGTGGTTCTTGTTCAGATTTTTATGGCTCAGCTTCATCTAAAAGGGAATGGAAAATAGAGAAGAAAAGGGGGAAGGCCTTGTGGAGGTTTTGATTGCAGAATCTGATGCTGAGTTGGGAGTGACAGAGTCCAGCCTGGCCACGTGGCTCCCCTGCATTGACCCCCTGATCTACAGCCAAGTTCCATGCAACGTGTAAGGAAGCAAGTGTGTCCTCTCATAATTAGTTCAACAAATAAAACCTTCCTGATCTCTCCCCTTTTTCGCATGTTCTCCCATTTCATATTCCTGCAAAGCAGGTGCCGTTGCTGATTTTCAAACCATATCTGCCATTTGACTCAGCCGGCCTCTGTCGTCTTCCAGCAGCACAAATGTGTTTTTACAGTTGGAGACAGATTACAGGGGTCTCAAAAAGATGGTGGCATGGAATCATTTGACAATGAGATGATGTCTCCAGCCTGCTGCCTGCTTGTAATTGAATGACACTGATGGACAACACAGTGAATGTGTTAACTCTGAAGATGCTTCAGAGATTTGTATAACAAAGTATTTGTCCTCTCTTAGAAAGGAAAATATTTTTGTTTAGCAGGTAACTCTGCTTTGATGATGGTTGTTTTTTCGTATATATCATTTTTCCTATGTAGAAACATTTTATTTGGAAGGCTCCTACAGCATTCTTCATGCTGTCATGAGCACAAATAAACAACTGTTATAACCAGTTTGTAAAATTTAGGAAGTGATGTTAGGGAAAGTGCTTTTAGAAAAGAATTCCAGGTTTCAGATAGATGTTGGTGCTGCAGACCAATTGGGGAGTGATGGCCAAAACTTTACATTTTGTCTCATTTTGAAATGCCATTATGCTTCCCCAAATACCACACAAGTGTAGTAAAAATATTTAGTGTACATTATGCTGTTTTTCTGACTCTGATAGATACTAGAAGTAGCTCAGCCCCAGAAAGGAATTAATGTTGCAAACACTGTGACAGTGGTTAGTGTTTGTAGTAGAATTTATCATTCCTGGAAAGATGTGTATCCTATTGCTTTGTTTTTAAATCCCTGAATTTTCACCAGTAGCGCAGTACTTTGTGATGTGATGAATTTCAGTATACAGATGGAGTAAACTGTGATCTGAGGAAGAAATTGCACTTTGTTTTATTTGTCACACCCTCTCTTTTGCTACTGTTCTCCCTCAGGCTTTTATTCTAAATTCCTTTCCACTCTTGGGCAAAGATTTGTGTTAAATAGTCAAGTTGCTGCCACTTGTGGAAACTTCCTCCGCCGAAGTGCCCACAATCAGTTATTGCAATGGCCAAGATAAGTTCTCAGTTTTACTGAGGTGCTCATTTTTACAGTTCATGTTGTACACAGCGGTATCATCTTCATCTGAAGTACTAACAACTCCTGAAGTATTTACAGTATGGGGACATTTTTAATACTGCGTCATTCATTTGGTAATAGTGTATACTTATGTTTTTACACTCCAAATTGCTGTAGTTCTTAGGTCTGTGGTTCACATCATATGATAAAATGCTATCTTCTTTGTTCTGTGTGTTTAATACAGAACATGTGCTTGCTAGATCTTGAACAGCATTGCAGGTATATCTGTGCAACACACCTGTGGAGTCTGAGCATCCAGTTTCTCATTTTAATGGGAAAGAACCCTGGACTGAACCTTAGTAGCACTGGCCAGGTAGACAGTGAGAAGTGTGAGGAGCATATTGTCTGCCCTGCAGCTGGGATGTACATCTTACACTTCTATTGGTTTGTGGTGCCTTTTCATCAGGGTAATAGCTAGTACTGATGGATCAACATGATAGTACAGAATGCTTTTAATATGGATTCAGCCTTTTAAAGTATTTTGCTGTCTCACATTTCACGCACATGTCATTGCCCAGCTAGCCTTCCACAAACCAAAAGGTTGTGTTAACAAGTATGTCAGTGGTGGGTCATGCACCTAATGAGTGTAAGCATACTGACAGAAATGTGCAGAGTACACCTGGGAGTTCTTCTGTTTGTTAACTTTATACAAATCCAAGTATGGAAGGATTACTTGTGATTTTCTATCTCATTGTGTTGTGGAAAAACCCTGTTGTTTAAACCTGATGGCTTGGGGTTTTTTTGCGAATGCTGTCACTTAAGGCCTTTAGAAAAATTTGTAGCATGTTTTTCTTTCTCTCTTCTGAGAAGTTCACTCTCTGTAATCAAAGATGGGTGATACAAGGTTGTGTTTTTTTGTCCATTCTCATTTATTTTATTGTCCTTTTTCTTGCTTTTTCACTTTTCCCTAGAAAAAAACTGGTCTTTACAGTGGTTCTTTGTCATGTGCTCATTATGATTTTGTCCTTCCATATTTTGATGTTGAACATTAAAGATCATTTCCCAAAATCAGTAAAACTTATGCTATGTGAAGTGGATTCTTATTATTTGTATCTGCTGATTTTATTTTCCTGTTCATCAGCCTGCCTGTGAGATGATGGGACAAGGCAGGCAGATCTCAGCGAGAACAAGGCTTTTGTTGCTATTGAGTTCTGAAAAGCAGTCTTTAACTGCTTTTGTCTATATGTCTAACACAGAGATCTTTGTCTGTTTAAGTAAAAGTAATGATGCTTTATGATCTGTTTCATTCCCTCTATTTGAGGAGTTACGAGTGATGTGACTCAGAAATATCTGAACTTTTTTTCAAGAAGGAGCAGTGAAAGGAGCTAGCTTGCTTTATTTCCTTTTCAGAACACAGCTAAAATGGCAGGCTTCTGGGCTTGGCAGTTTTACAGCAACCTGAGAAAATAAAAATAATCGTGCCATCACTATTTTATCTTACTTCTTTCAGATGTGCTTCCTTCAGAATTGCTTCTTTCTTTCATATTTGTGGAACTGTGCTCGGCAGAGTGGCAGCCTGTTCACAAGCTCTGCCAAGTTGAGGATTTGAAAGAAAGTAAACAACTCGGTTGGGAACATGGATAGCAAGTGTTGCATAGACTGTAAGAAGCGGAGATATGCTGCTGTATTATACAAGAGTTCACTTAATGGAAAAATGCTGTTTTCCCCTTAGAAGGAATGAATCTCTCTTGCTAGCTACTGTAAAGTAAGCCAGTCGTGCCTGACAACTCCCCTCTCCTCAGGCAACTTCTCTATCAAGTTTGTTATAGTATTTTTCCTGAATGAGAAAAACTGATTTTTAGCCCTCAGAACATAAGCCGATATTTTGGGGAATAAATCTGCATGCCAGAATTACCAAGGAAGAACTGATAGGAGGAGCTGGAAAATACCTGTGAGAGCTGCAGATGGGCAGTTATTTAAGTCTTTTCATATGTATGTAGTAGTTATCACTCATGTACTCCTCAAAGGTTAGTTTATTTGTTAGTGGTATTTATTCTGTGGGCTACAAATCCATTAATTATGCTTTACAAAAGAGTACTCAGACCCTGACAGATTCCATTTTTTGCAAGCAGACATGATTTAACTTATCTGGTTATCAAATTATTTGTGTATTGCTCCTATCCAACCTACCAAACAACAGTGAGATGTTCTCATTATCTTCCTAAAGAAGAGGTGGGGCTTCACTTTCAAAAACCATCTTAAGAACATTGTCTAGTACAGTTTTCCTGGAGCAGAAAGGTTGATGCTAGAAGATTTCCCCTTGCTTCTGTGCTATTCTTTTGTGGGCTTTAACATCCTTGTTTGTATCTCCCCAATCAAGGAATAGCTGAAGCTCAGAATAGACCCCTGAATTAATACTGTATTTTTTAAGCCAGTCCCATGGCTTTCTGAAGTCCCATGACGTATGTATTAGTTTAAGGAATTGCAGGTAACTCATACTGTATATTCTGCTAAATTACTTCACACCTCATGGCAGCATATTTTAGATCTTCAGGGATAAGTTTTACATATAGCTGTGCTTCACTGAAAGAGCATGGAAGAGATTGCTCTCATTAACTCTTTTTTGTTGCTATAGCTTTGCTTTAGAAGCATAGGAATGTGACTGATGCTGTACATTTAAAATTGTGTACATCAGACTCAGCAGAATTATGGGAGGCATCATTTAAATTGTCAGTATAATGGCTACCTTTTTGGATAGGAAAATTCCTATTCCAATTAAGCAATGTCTTGAGAGATGATATTTTTAAATGAGATGAGCAACAGATTATTTTAAATGTTTTTTGTAGCTACCAGAACACTTATACTGGTCCTTATTCAGTGATTTCCATTCTCCAAATAAACTAAGCTCCCTTGGAAGGTATGGATGGCAGTCATGGTAATGAGAGATGCAGAATGAAGAGGAGGTACAAAACATCTGATGGGGTTTTATAAGCAGACACAAAGGGAAACTGTGTTGGTATGTGAGAACATATGAAACAATGTATGTAGCAGAAGATGAAACAAATATAGCTGCAGAAAAGAAATGCTTCTGAATAAGATTGTTTAGCTATGATAGATGTGTTGTCAGCCTGCTGCAGCTAAAAGCTAAATACATGATTTGGAGAGGAAAAAAAATCCAATTGAATGAAATCAATCATTGGGGTGTAGGCTATTAAATGTTGACAAGTGGTAAAGGCTGGTTATACTGCTCTAAAACTTTGGGGGATAGCAAAGGACCTTTGAGTAAACTTGCACTCTTTAAATCAAAAATGAAAGTTCGTTGTTTTCTTTCATGGCATTATATGTCAGGGGCCAGTATTCTCAAAGACTGTTACACAGTGTGAAATTACTGGTTTACTGGGTTCTTTATATTTCTGACCTTGAGATCTTGATCAGTGCAGTCTATCCACCTGCCAGAACTGCAGAGTTCAGCAAGAGTTTATATTCTGTAACACTAAAAATCTCAATCTCTTTACTTAAATATGAGCAATACTGTTTATGCAAAGTGGAAGTCAGGTAATGGATTCATTTTGTTCGATAGGAAACACTGCACAGAAAGTCCACGTGGCTCCTTCATTTGTTTTTCTTCTGCAGCCAAGGAATTCACTACACAATTGCATCAAAATGCAAACTGAAATCTTAAAGAGACAATATTTCAGGCTCTTTGGAATGGCTTTCTTAGAGTAATAAAGTTCCATTGATTTCTACTTCTGCAATATGTTTTAGACTACAAGGTTTAAATTGTTTAAATTTATAGGGAAAATAGGGAGGAAAGGCAGGGTGTGTCTGTAGTGTGGAAACAGAGGGCTTCTGGTGCATATTTCTTTATGCGTTTATCTGATATTTTGTGGTTCTGCCACCTTGAGGGCTGAGGACTAATGATCAGTACTCACTCAAAGAATGAAAGGGAGCTAAACCAACCACATTTAACTCTGACAGCCTGCTATCCTCTTCACTTATCAGTGCCTAAAAAATGCACTTCTTTTTATGCCAGTCAATAATAGAATAAACTGAGGGATAGTAAGTGTTGAGCAGCTGTCATAACTTCAATGTTTCACTTTCTAGATCTACAAGGAGGAAACAGTAAAACAAAGAGCAAAAGAAGAGACATGTCTACTCATATTGTTGGTGAATTTTTCAAAAAGATGGTATCTTCTTCCTTGTAATCTGTGTCCTCTTGCTGTTTTTCCTCTGAGATACATTGTTGGGGTATTATGATGCAGTCAGTATCTATGCTTTTGACACACACTCTTGGGGCTGGATTGCACTGAACAAAATAGCAGGTCTAAGACCCTGAAGGGACATCACATTTGGTCACTTCTAAGCCTGTTCTGATCTTTTGGTCAGCTTTTATGAGGTTAGGGCAGGTGGCTGTAAAAATTATTTGCTTAAACCATCTTTTTAGTATTCTTCTAAGTGTTCCTCTATGGGGGTGCTTGCCTTAGGGTTAGTGACAGTTTCCTAACAAAAAGAAGAAATTGCTCCTAAATAAAAGCATACTGGAAATGATCAGTCTTCCATGGCTGCAGTCAGCTACTGGAACAGACAGCAAATGTAATATTGTGTGTTATATGGCCTGTTGCTGACCTCTAGGCATTACTACGGAGCAGTCAGGGCTTGCCTGTGCAGTGGAAGAAACTAAATGTATAACTGCTAATTAAGCCCAGACAAAATCAATGTTATGGTGTATCTCGTATAGGTAACATTATGTGACTGTGGCAGATTTTAAGGGTAAACTAAGGCCAAATGAACGACACTGCTGCTCTGAATATGATATTTTTCCATAGAAACAAATAACAGGAAATACTATGTTGTGAACTTAGCTGCTGCAATGGGGTGTAAGGTAGCAGGAATTTCAAATCCTAGTTGTGATTTTGAGGATTTTCCAGTTTAATTTTAGATGCTGGTAAAGTTAGCAAAGAGACACAGAAATGTGGGTATCTTTTGCCTTTGTCACCTGTGAGAGTGGCAACAGCCCATTTAATGCCACATTATCCCTGTAGAAGAC
>JAOEHX010059924.1:1614-21304 GCA_025448015.1 Bolborhynchus lineola
CCCGGAGAATTCCAATATATGAACAGAGTTGGGTTTTGGTTTTGTAGGTAATTTCTGTAGCAGAGCTCAGAAACATGCTCAGCTTTACTGTTTCAACTGTTTGTTCATGTGTCTTCATGTTGAGCAGGGAAGGGTGAATTTAAAATGAGAATGAGAGAAAATGAAATAATTTCCTTGCTAATGAGATAAGACCATCTCAGAAGCATTTTCATAAGTCTGTTTCAAGGTTGCAAAGTTACAGAACAATTACTTATTTTTCTAGCATTTTACAGCTACTGTTCTGTTTGTGAACTATGCGCTGTAGTCTTCCCACTTTGTGCTGTCAAATACTGACTGAAATTTATTCTTCCTTTAATATAAAGCTAGTTGTATGTTAGAAGTGCAGTCTGAAAAGCAATTTTATGGCCTCTAATACTTTGGTTAAGAAATTCTTGGCTACCAATAGATAGGGCTAATTTTTCTCTACCTGAATTCCAAACCTAGGAAGTGATAGTGTCGACTTCGTTAGCTTCCTTCAGGCAGAATTCCTGTTTTTCCATACCACTTAGGAGTGATTTATGTTCTTCAGAATGTCACCATATGATATAGACCTTGATTTCCTCTCCCTTACCCCCAGTTATTTTTCACTTGTGGGGTCATAAAAATTATTCCCTGATATTTTTGACTATTATAAATAAGACTCCCCTGTTCACAAATTCTGTTTTCCTTCTCACATGTTATTCTTCATTTTTTGAGATCTCAAAATTGAGAACAACTTCAGGACAGAGGGAAAAGCATTCCAAGAGGAAGAAAGCTGAAATTGGAGGCTTAGAAAAGAGTTAAGTAGGGTTTTTCCTTGCTATAAAATTACTGGGCAGAAGCCAGGCACATGAGAACTAGAGAAGAGGAATTGCAGACGTTGTTTCTCTGTGTGTTGCAATCTGGGGGAGGAAAGACAAGTAGAGCTAAAACAGGGCACGACTCCAGGGAGGGAGCCTTTTATGACAGCTTTCTGGGAGAGTGGAAATGAGGAGAAAAGATGGCCAGAAGAATGTGCATGAAACATGTTTGTTTTACTTAGCTCAGACTGCTTCTTAAAAATGTGAAACTAGGTTAATTAGCACTTGCAAAATGCTACTCTAATATGCTGGATCGCTTCCTGTCTTTGGGCTAGTTGATTCAGAATCAGCCAATTCCAGGTGGAGCTTGCCAAGTTTCTAGCCTGGACTGAGAAACTGAGTTAAGAGGCTCCTAACCATTCAAAACACCTGTGCCACCCCACCTAAAACTCAGCCAGCTTCCTCCTTTCACATTACAGCAGGCACAATGAAAAGGGGCAAGGATACTCAGAGATGTGGAATACCTTCTGCACAAACCCACGCTGATTAACCTGGCCGCCCTGAAGCTGGAAAAACAGTGTTGTCAACAGAACATGACAGAAGACTATAAAATCCTTGGATAGCATGGAAAAAGTGACTAAGGAACAAGTAATTGCACTTTCTCATAATGCAAGGATTGGAGTAGTCTCATATGATACTGGTCAGGTGGTGGGCTGGAAACATACAAGAAAGAAGAAAAGTTCTGGGGAGGTAGTTGCCATGCAGTAATATGAATACCTTTAGGTATGCTCGGGTTCAGAAATGATGGGACAAATGACAGCCCATGAGGGCCTTGTGAATGCAAAGGTGTCCTCTTGGGCTCAGAATGTTCCTGAAAAACAGGAGTGAGCTGGTATAGCATCACCTCATGCTTGCCCTACTCTTGGGCTCTTTCACCATATATCCGCCACTGGCTGTTGATGCAGGAAGTCTGGCTCAAGGTGGCTACTCTTAAAGAACAGCAAGTGATATGCCGTAAATATTATATGAAATAATCACTTTGGTACAGTATAGATTTACTTCTAGCATCTCTTAAAGTGCTTAAATACTTTGGATGCTATTTGATTTCAGTTGAATACCAAAGTGGTTTTGCCTCTTTTTCTCATAGCTTTCATGCTTTTAAGCTGTAAGAGAGTAATTACTAAAATCTGAGGCAATTCAGACAAAACATCATTGCTGAAAAGAAGGTTATGCATGAAAATCTGCTTAGTACATTTTTGATTTGATGTCTAAAGTAAGTTTCAAATATGTACCCAGATTTTAAGATGCTGGCAGAGATTCAAGCAAGCTAATATCAAACTTCAACTGTTGCTTCAACATACCGGATATGTATTTTGCCTAATTCATGTTTAGTTCTAACAGTGGCAAGTTGTGTTGCCCTGAAATCTAACTGTAGACTAGTTGCAGGAGAAGCTGGAGTCTCCCTTACAGCTTGTATTCTGTCATTCAAAGAAATGGCAGACATAGTTACTCTGTGGGTTCTGGGCTGCTTTGGAAGTTCAATTTCTAATTTTTATTTTTAAAATCTTGTTATTTGGCTTCAGATCCATAAGACTTGAACATAAAGTAGGACCATGGAGTATGTTTTCACCTCTGGACTTAATTTTTTTTTGCTGACATAGTTAACACTGAAGTATTTGACTGTGCCCATGTTTATATTCTGTGATTGGACTTGGATAAAAATTATTTCTTTAAATGTAGATAGTGATGGTCACATCAGCCACTTAATTTCAGGGGTTACCTTTCTCTTTAGGCTAGCGCAGAGAGAGATTCCTGCAGAATTTTTGTACTGTGAACCATCTTTCAGGGGAGAGTCTGGTGTGAGGATGCATCTACCCTAACTTTCAGCATTAGATTTTAATAGCCTCCCTTCCCTGCTTCCACCTATTCTTCCTTCACTTACTCTCAGCAGCTACCTGGGAGTGGATATAACCAGGAGAAAAGGAAATTAGCTCCCAGGGATCCTGACCCTTTGATTTTTCTCTTCTCATTGCAGTGCTGGGACACAGAATTTATTCTGTGAGCCACAGGAAGACTTATTTGTGGCAATATCATTCAGTGGTTAGGTCCTCTGCCATCTGACATGGTGTGAACTCCATCTAAAGCTTCTCTTGGGGTAGCATTATTCATAATGTGTCTCTCCCCTGGGGCTTCCCCAAACTTGAGCAGCCCAGTGGCTACAGAAGTTACTTGGACTCCTAACATACAACTATGTGCATCTCTGCAAGAATATAGCAAAATCCTTCATTCCTTAAAAATTAATGTTAAAATCCCAATGAGTAGAAAACTATATGGTAATTAGATGTTTTCAATGAAAATCTCACTAGTCCAACAAAAAAAGGCACTGTTGTAGCAGATTGCAATTCTGCACCATAGTTCAGCTAACATTCACATTTAGTGCACAGAATTGGAAATGTGTGTAGCATAAGTGCTTCCAGTTTTGCTTAATGGGAGGAGAGGAGGAAACATCTTAAACAATTTCTTACTAAGTGTAATCTTAAATTATCTGAATCTAAAATTAAAACCCTACAAGCCAGAGGGAGGGGAGAGAAAATATGAAAGACATGGAACAAAATTGGAAGCACTAAGCAGTCAGAATAGTGGCACTTGGATGTGTCCGTGGTGTATAAATATTTGCAGATTTATTTCCACTTCTGGAACTGCAGAGAGTGCCTTGCCTGAAGGCAACAGTAAGGACAAACATAGCTTCAGAAGGCATATAGTTCACCACCTACTATGGAAAAGCTTGGTATCAGTACAGAAAAAGAGGTATTTCAATTGTATTTTGGAAGAGGGCATTCTGCTCTGTGATAGAGCACAGGTCAGCACATGGCAAGAGCATGATACCATGGTAATCCAGGCTGGTGTTTTGGCTAAGCTGTGGTGTATACTCCTCTCTATGTGAGATAGCTGAAGAACTCAAAACAAGTAGCTCCTCTGGTTTTGTGTGTGTGTTTAAACAAAATAAGCAAGACAAACTGTGGTTGGTTGCTATAAAGTAAGAAAAAGGGTGCAGAATAAATCCTTGGAAACCTAGGGTTTGTGAAATGCCTTCAGTGTTAAATCTTCAAATCTATTATCTTAATACCCATGCCGTTAGCAGCCATGGGAATTTCAGGTAGACACTGAAGAGGAACATACGTTGTTTATTTGTTTGTCTGCCTTTAAATGTCAAAATTAAAGAGGAAGAACATGAAAGAGCCCAAGAACAAGAGCGCCAGCACACATCTGTTACATGGGCCAAGTTGTAGGTCAGATCCACGCATGTTCTGAGGGTGACCACATGTGAGGGTTGTGGGTTCCTGGGGCAGGAGCTGGATAAAAGTGTAAGAGCAGTGAGAGAAGTGTATGGCATTATATACACGTATCATGGGAATAAGGTGTAACCTTGTAACCTGCTGTGGGTGTGTCTTCATTTAAATAGGATTTGAGTTAGGAAAGGAATTGGGGTTTGTGGCAGGTTTTTTCCTTCCATATATTTTCCAAGCACTTCACAGTCACTTCTAGATTGCTGGCGTTTCCTGCAATTCAATGAATGTTTATTGCATTTTACTCCTCAGTACAGCCAGCCAGGTTAATTCTGAGGCGATTGCTAGCTGCAATTGCTTAGCCTGGCACAACGGAAACGCAATAGTAGTAAGCAGCAGTAAGCAAGCAGTAGTAGCAGTAGTACAAGGTAAAGGCAGTCTCCCATTAGTTGAAACTGAGTGCCATTAAATGCCTGCGTGTGCCTAGCCAGTGTAGAGACTTGTCTATCTTTTCAGTTTTTCCTTTTGGAAATATCAAAAATTATACTGGACTTTGTCAATTAATATCTTTCCAGTGATCATGTCAATTAGAATCATTATTTTAAGAGAGAATGCCTCATAGACATACACTGTTAATTCTCCTACCCCAGATGACCTCTCGAATGAAACCTGAGGTTGCAAGTGCGCACCTGTTACTGGAAGACAAACACTTTCAAGAATGTTAATTTTAAAGCAAACATGGCAAATCTCCAAGACATGGCATTCAGATTGCTTAGTGAGGCAACTGTGTTTCCCAAAGCCTCTATTAAAACTTTGGTATTATTTAGTATGTCTGCTAGCACAGACAGGGTTGCAAAATTAAGTGCTTGAAAGTTAAAAAGTGACCAGCTGACCTTTAAATGTAACCAATGTTTGTGTTCTTTTCACAAATGTTGATTCTGAGCTTTGCCAACAGATACTGTATGCTTCTTGTACGCAATAGACCAATGCTTCCTTCTTGTCAAATCTGGTAGGGCAGCTTTAGTTCATACTCTAATTTTAAGATAAGCTTTCTCAAAATTATTCATAAATAAAGACCTTCAAGAGTGGGCTGGTTCCACAGCATGATTGTAGCGATAGGTAAGTAGTAAATCACAGGAAAACTGTTTACGGTGTTTCATATAAGAGGGGACACTTAGCAGACTGATGATTTTGGCATATTACCGTTTGCTAATACTATGTTCAATTTGTAGTTCAGCAAAGCTGTGTAAGAGACTGTGCTGCTAATTTGTGTTGACTATTAGTTGAACCATCAAAGCCGCTCATAAATCAAACAAAGCTGATCAAAAGGGTTACACTTGCTTATATATGGGGCAGGGGAGTGGGGAAAGGTGAGAAAAAAGCTATCCACTTAATTGTGAATTCATTGTTTTCTTGTACAACTGCAAGTGAGGACTGAAAGCTTGAATTCATTCACTAAACTATACTCTCTGTTATGGTGGAAAGTGGGCTGCATGCAAGTCTCTTAAAGCAATATGTAGTATGAATTATTTACCCAAAGAATAACTCTGGTTCCACACCGCACACTGATAAATTTCCCAGTGCTGGGTAAGGCATACAGAACCATAATGTCATTTATGCAGCAACTTGTGGGGTTTGTTTTTGTCCAGCTCTACTGTTAAACTCAATTTTCAAACAAGACAATAAATAGTTTCTAGACAACTTCTCCGACTGCCAAAACTATATCAGTGTGGGTGAAAGCAGATACTTTGGCTATTGTAAATTTTTCTTGCCATTCTAAACATGTCTTGTGTTTGTTTAGTTCTACCAACATTAGTAATGAAATAACAGAACAAGGACAAAATGACTGTGACTGCTGAATGAACTTGAAAGAGTTTCCACTTTTACCACTTAAATCTGCTAGCTGAGACATCTGGCAGAAGATAACCTGAACGGAGACATCTGTGTCACCTTATACACTCTATCAAAACTGTCATGTGCTTGAATTACATGGGAACTTTTTTTTCCCTACAAACTTTTATGTTATGATCCATGGATGGTTTTGAGGAATGTTTCATAAGCTTTCCACAGGAGGAACTATTTCTGCCTCAGTTGTCTTACAGATGTGATGAATGCTGCCTATGTTTTCAAAGCACAAATGTTGCAGTACAGAAATATGAGGAATAAAAGGAATTTAGATAAACTAAGTCAGATGATTAGACCAACTAATCAAGTGTAAGTTAATCAAACTGCCTTTCTGAAAACTGTGAAAACACTTCTCAATCAAGTCACTCTGCCAGTAGCAGAGTAAATAAACCCTGGTTTCTTGCAGATTTGCCCAAGTAACTGGAGTTTTTGATGTCTAGGAAGATGTGAGATCCAGCTGAAGGTTTTTTGCAGATAGGACAATATCAACATCTCTGCTATGCATGCATTTTCTGGAGCTGAATAAGGCTGGAACTCAAGTTACAGCCTCTCTCTCTGCTGAGGTGTTGATATTCTCCTTTCTTAGCTTACCTATTTAATATCATAATGTTTAATGAAAATAATAATCTTTGAGGAAATTAGCCTATTGATTCAGAAATTACTGGTGTGAGAGAGCAAGCATGTAGGGTTTATTTCTTTGGAAAACCTTGGCATAAAAACTTATAAGGCATTGAAGATCAGTATCAAGGTAATTATTTTTAGGGCAGTCTTACATAAGAATTCTGGTTTCCATCATTCCTTTATAATGTAAGGAAGCAAAAAAGATTAAGGCTGTTTGTGCTTACTTTTTTTGTACTAGGTTTCTGTTCTGGTCTTTTTCTTTGTAAATTGCCTTTAAAATACATTGCTTTGCATACATCAGAAGCAGTAACATACATCAGGATATGCTTTTAGTATGAAAACTGTGTGCTTACATTCTTTTCATAAGGTTTAGCTATAGGTGAGGCTCAGACCTGTGCAGTCTCTGCTGGATATTTCAACGGGCACATACTCTTCTGAGAGAGGGAGAGAATACAAGATGCAGACGTATATCTATAAAGATAAACAGAAAATTAAGCACATAGAAGAGGAAGGAAGGAAAACTAGACAAATAGTTTATAAGGTGAAGGAAAAAAATTGTATTCATGGAATACAGTAACAACAATCTCTGAAGGGTGGGTAAAAGAAGGGAGGTACACCAAACAGTTGTGGTGTTCAGAAAAAATGCCATGTTAAGGCATCCATGCTTTAATATTTATTTATAGTGTAGCATTCCCTCAGTTGTGTTTTTTTAAAAAAATAAAATAAAATACAAGTAAAAGACTGTGCAGTGAGGAACTGCAAACATAAAGAAACTTAAAATGCCCTTTCTTTCTGTAAAGGTGACATATGTATTTCTCCTTGCCTGTTGCTTTGGAGAGCTTTTTCCTTACCACTTTTGAGCATTTTCTGCTTTTTTTAGTAAATACTCAACGAATCATAATTGAAGCGTGCTACTGAACCAGTGACATATCACTGCAAAACAAAGCCTGTACCTCAAAGACAAATCATACCTTCCCTTCCAAATGCTTCCTATAGCATGTAGCTCTGGATTAAAATCTCTGAAATGAAACATACAACAAGGAGAGGAAAGGCTGGGGAAATACCATCTCCTGTTTTGTTCAAAGTAAATTAATTAGCATAGTATGCAAGATGAGAAGGAAAGTCAAATTCTTCCCTTTTACACTGGAAACTCGGGATAGAAACCTTCTAAAGAAGAACTTTATTTTAATTCATGCTGATAATTTATGCTCTATTTTTCTTGTTTGTTAGGAATTTACCTCCTCTTTCACTGAAATTTTGCTTCAATGACTCCTTTAAGAAGAAGAAAGAATAGAAAACACTTTGCTTTTAGTTACAATGTATTTGGAACAGCAACAATGATGTCACAAGCCCCCCTTAAATATCAAAAATATGAATAGCTAGAGGCATTCTTAACAGTGCTAAAGTTATTTGTCATGTAAGAGCCTAATGTTAGCCAATTCCAAGTCCTCCATCAAGCAAAAAGGAAATACGCAGCTTTGCGTGGGAAGAGTATATCAAAACAACCTAGTTTACCTTGCAGCAGAAAAGCCTGACTAGGTGTAGATTGTGTCAATCAATGCTAATGTTTCTCCTTCTGAAGACTATGAGCAAAAAATGATAGTGCAGCACCTTATTCAAAATCTGTCTTCCCTTTGCTCTCCCTTCATTTGTAGAAAGGGATCCTGTGCTGCTGATGTATACTAAATTTACGTCAGCAGTTGGAAGCAGTGATTCATGTTACATGAATTTGTAACTTTAAGGTTTGTACTAATTAAGAATTTGGCTTTTGGGGTCAGTTGCAACTTCATTTCTATGAGACGCTTGAGCTGAGAATTGGAACTCAGAATTTCCTTAGGCTGGGGTGGTGTTGGTGTTAAAATTTTAAAAGATGGAGAGTTTTCTTAGGAAAGAGAGAAAGAGTGATGAAGTTACTTATATTTCCATGAAGATAAGGAGTATATATAACTTAAGATATAAAAGTGTTTCTGAACCAGTTAACACAAGAAAGGCCAGCTTATTTAAATAACAAAGCAACATGCACTGGATCAGTATTTTATGTAGACTCAAGCATATTTGCTCTTTGATGCACATTAATGTAATTATATAAGATGCAAGATGTTTCCACAATAAAATAGGTAAGTGGGCAGTCTTGCTCACTTTCCTGACAGGGTGCAAGATCAGTAAAGGTATCTGAGAATCTACACTATAATTATATATATTAAGGGCTTTCTTCAGGCCCCAGCAGCATATATGAGAGCCTATATTAATTTTGTTTCTACTTGGCATCTATTTTTGTCTATATGTTGTCTATACCTTGTCCTCCAGATCTGTCAGTTTGTTTCTTATTATAGAATAGACTCTGAATTCCTTCATGGGTATATTAGCAAATATGAGTCTCTGTGGAATTATAAATCATAGGTGATAGCTTTTTAGGTGTCTTTTTATCTAGGAATAACATTTGTAAACAAAGTTGAGTGCTCTCTCATTACTTCTTGTTATGACCAGTCCATTAATAAGATTGTAAAATATTTTTACATCAAAAACCCCAATGATTCAGATTTCTTTTCTTTTTTTCACTTGGTATCAAAGCGTATTTTTTAGGTTGCCATGCTTTCTACGTATTCTCCATGTTGGCATAATCCTATTAATATCATGTTGCAGATGTGAACATCTTGGATCAATATATACTGTATTTTTTGTACAAGTCAAACCATGTGAAATGAAAATCAGGAGACTGAAAATAAAAGCAGTTGGAGTTGTTGACAGACAAATAAAAGGAAGCATTTACAGTTCATCCATTGTGTATTGTAAGAGGCCAAAACCTGGCGTGCAATGAGACACAAGCTATCATCTGATTTTTTTTTTCCTCTGGAGAAATGGCCTACTCTAAAAATTATAGACTCAGATTCATGCCTCACAATTACAAGAAAATAAGCTACATTCATCTTCAGGTAATTTTGTCTTGGACGCTTGTCATGTTCCAAATGTACTTTGGTAGAATCCTCGGGTTTGTTAGCTTTTAAAACCTTTTAATATACTGTAAGAGCAGCTGTTTCTGGCAGTAGGTAACCGTGTGTTTGACCTGTAATATCCCTACTATACTCTTAGAATTCAAAATGCTTATTTTTATTTATCTGTTGAGGAACTCCAGATGTAGGGCTCTCACATGGTGAACGTCTTCAAAGAGAATTTCTGTTAGTTCTGGGTTTGGTTCTTACTTCCATCTAACAAAGAAGGCAAGATCCTCATCTAATTGTTTTTCAGACATGCATCAACTACTTTCTACAGCTGAGTAGAGCTAAGTGAATTCTTCATTGGATTTACTTTTAACCAAAATGCCCTATTTTGGGCCAACAGAACCATTTCATAAATTTGTGTCTGGCACATTGAGATGTATCAATGTTCAGAGAGAAACTTGGAAAAATTCTGACAGACTTATCCAGAAAATCCTTTTTTGAGATTTTTTGCATTCTCTTAAGGGAACTAAATTCTTACAACAGAAACCAACGTATTAATTTAGAGTCCTCCTGCCTCCCCTCACTCCAAGTCATGCAGTGGAGGAAAAAAAGTCAGTTTCCTTACAGCTTTTCTATTGACCTAGAGGTGGGCTTGGATGGTCCTGTAGAGATGCCTGCTCCTGTCTGATGATGCAGCCAGGCAGGACAGCTTAATGGAGCATCCAGAAGAAAGAGAGGCCCCACTTCCACTCCTGCTTCTTAATTTCTGTATTCTTTTGCATTTAGTTTTTCCTGCTGTAATCATGTCATGCCTGTTTCTTCATAGAAGGATCTCAGAAATTTTTCTTGAGAGAGGAAAAGTGGAGAATTTCTCCATAGCGGGTTCAAATCCAAGATTTTTATTTAACCAAACTTCATTGTCTCAAGTATAATCGTGGGAGGAGGTAGAAAACTTGGCAAACTCCCTTACATGAAGCTGCTCATTGTGGCAGCTGTTTGTTCTCAGTCTTGAAATATGTGTAAAGCAAACAAATAACATGGTATATAGTTCAGCTTGTGTAGTTTGGAGCTGTTTCAGGTGTATGCTCAACTGAGACCTTAAGAATACAAAGGACAGCAGGTGATCTTCTCCTAGTCTTTTTATTTCTCCCACAACACCTGCTGCAAGCACCATTAAGTTCATTCACAGGTAAAATGTATATTGTGGAAGAGGCAGTCTTTAGCAAGCACTTTTTTAGCAAGAATCTAGAAGCTCAGGCTCTCCTTGCAAAAAATAGTCCAGTAGTAGGTGAGATGCCTCAGAAATAAGGTGGTTAGATATCTAAGTACTTTGCAGTGTGTTTGGAGGACAAAATGGGAAGAAAATGAGAGTTGCACTCCTTGTTTAAAAATCATGTGTGATTTTTAAACTTTTTTTCAAATGTGTTTTAGTTGCTGACAGATAAGGGAATCTTATGGCATATCTATATGTAGACCTGTGGTTCTGGTTTTGGGTTACGACTAGAGAGAAGGTTGCTGCAAACAGTGTTGGAGAAACAACAGGAATGTGATGGGAGAAGGTTTATTTTCAACTATTTAACCAAAATGAAGTTAAGCTGAGTCAATCTAATGAACAGAACCTCCTAGAAGACATTCAGAATTTCTGTGGGATTTCTCGGAATTATGTTAGCAGGAAAGCTATCTTAGGTCCTTCTAGAGTTTTCTGTGGTTCTCTGTCTTCTGCACAACTCATGACTACTTAAGTTTTGCTAAAGAAGTTATTTTAAAGTAGTTCTAATTTAAAGAACAAACAAAGCTAAAACCATCTTAAAAAGGTGTGATGCTTGAAAACCACATTGTGTATATACTTTATTTGTGGATTATAATATCTGTTTGTCAAACTAATGCAGATGTACATCATCACACACAAAGGTACAATGGCCGATAGCACTGCTGTGTTGTAGAGCTTGTGACGCTTACTCCGCAGCCAACATCTGTGTTTTGCTAGCACCACGTATGTAATGGTATCTTCTTTTTTTGATTGTGGAAACTCCCCTTTTATATAGCTTAGTTTATCTCTCTGAACTGCATCTTCTCCATATTTGTATCCTGACTCCCATTGTATCATTAGTATTTCTCTTGTAAGGCCCTGAACAGTTTTATAATTTTCTGTTGGGGTTGGTTTTTATTTGGTGTGGTTTTTCTCTCTGTTTGCTTGGTCGGTTTTAGATTTTGTTTTTGTTTTGTTTTTCTCTATTCTCTTTTACTACCTGAGCCTCTTCTGCTGAGAGACGTAAAAGAAATCAGTCATCTACCATGACTGGGCTGACAAAGCCGTTTTAAGTGAGTGTACTCACTGCAGGGTCTGCATTAATTACCCAAGTATCCTAATATAGGGTGTTAGTTTACAGCTATCATCTTCTTTCTTTCTTTGCTGCAGGCAGTAGGTGGAGTGGCTTGCTTGGCATGTACTTGTATATACATCCTGTCTTGGTTTGTTGCTGTTAGACCCCTGAACTTGTCATGGACTTTGGTACCTCTGAGAAGCTATTTCCACAGTCTTGGCTAGCTCCTGTGTCTTTCTGTCTCCAGTGCAGATGAGTTGCTGCTGGGAAGGAAATTCTTTTCTTTCATAGTCTCCAGTGCATCACTTACTTGTATGCACTGGGCTTAGATCATTGATTGCTTTTAAGTATTGAGGCTTTGAATTTTGGTTTGCTACGCTGTGGAAAACCAGCGTGTGTAGTGGAGGGCACACATATGCATCTACTGTTTCTTAAGGGCTTTATATTCAGGTACACTCTGCTGTTACAGACTCAGACACACCTTGGTTCCTCTTGGCCTTACTATGTAGATCATTGTAACAATGGGCCTCATAGACGATGGGAAGTCTACTTCTCCAAGCAGCTGATCGTGAAAATTAATTCAAGATGAACAATATTAAATCCACCATAATTCTAAATGAGAGTACCCATACAAGGATTTAATATTTTAAGTATTCTGTTAGATTAATTTGGATTTCTGAGTGTACTTAGGTAATCAAGCCTTCCAACAAATGCTCTGAAATAATTTCCTACAGTCTTCAGTACTGAGGAAGACTGTAATTTGAAGATGTTTATATTTCTTGTTTCTTCTGCCTCTTAACTGCTCTACCAAGTACATTCTGATACCTTCGTTACTCCTCTGCTCATTCCCATACGATTTGTCTTAGCAGCTGTATTTTAGGTGGGCAGAGATATGAATAAGGTCCAGCAATTTTGGTGACCTCAAAACTCTTGTCTTAATGCTCCAAGTTTCTCTGAAGCTTATGCAACAACTCAGCTGGGGTGTCAATGCTTTAGCTGTACCAAAAAGTTACTTTCACATATTTTCTTCAGATGCTGTTGTCTAAGGGATAGAACCTTGGATTGTCTGTTGAACAGTGATGCTCCCATTTATGTAGTCATAGTTTCCAACTGATGTTGACAAAGGCACAAAGGCTGATGACAGTGAGTGTTCAGGGTTTTTTGTGTGCTTCTAGGTGACTGTGCCCAAGGTAATGGTCTGTAGGTTTCCAGGGTTTTAGCCAGTTGTTTGGGTGTGATTCAAGGACTCCAGCTATGTGTTTTGGAAACACAGTTCTGTAGCTAGCATGTGGTAAAACCAATCTGTTTTCCAGTGCTGGTGCAATGAAAGAAAAAAAGTGACAGCAGTTTATTTTACCTGAAATACTTACATGTAAGTTCTGCCTTGCTAGTTTGTATATAGGACTATTCACAGGGGCATCTTTTTGTCTTATTTTTAAAAATCAACATGTTTTCCCAAAGAATAGGATTGTTTTGTTTATTTGTGCCCTGGAGTGCTTGTATATGCTTATGAAGGACCAACGTACATGTTCTATTTCCTGACAGCCAAGGAAAGTTCTCCCCAAAGAGGCAAACAGCTGAGTTAAAGATTGTAGCTGACATGGAAGAGTCGCTGATGTGACAGTACTGTAGCTGTTAATGACAGGTTTACTGCTGTTCTTGCTGCCCTGAAGGATATTTTTGCTGAAGATAGGAATATAGCACAGGCAGTGAGAATTAGATGGCTGCTGGTTCAGATTGCTGGCTTTGCTTGTAATACTGCTTGGCATGGCTTGTAAGGAGATCTTTCGTAAAATCTGAAGTTGTCACTGTCAGCTCAGCTGCAGGCAAACTCCATTGTCTCTGATTGCAAATCTTTGTTGGTATATGAAGAGCACAGATTTGCATTATGAGGTGGATGGGAGCATGTGGGGCTTGGGGCAGGTGAAGAGAATTTCACTGTGCCAGAAGCAAGGAATTATTATCCAGGCTTAATAATCTGAAACATCAGATAAATGTTCACTGCATGATATTGTTCTTTAGAAAGAAAAAGGATATGATTGAGACATTTTTGAGCCACCAGAGGTATATTCAAAGTGCCTTTAAAATGTTGACTCAGATGCTTATCTTCTCCAGAATCTGAAATGTATGTCTATGCATGTGTGGAGGAGGGACACTGGTTTGGCTCACAGAAGTAAATGTTTGTCTGTAAGCACTGCTTTTTTGGGGCCTATAATTTTTGAAAATTAATCCTTGAGGGACTGCCAATGACCCATTTGCTCAAAAACCTTAGCAGGAGCTTTAAATGAGTTGCAAAAAGAAGGAAGCCTTTTGATGCTGAAAGAAGTTTGTCAATATACTATCAGTGTGTCAGGACATGTGCCTTGTCCCCTCACCCTGCCTTTTGTTGACTATCCTGCTGTTTTGTATTGTGGAAAAAAGCCAGGCTGTGCCAAGGACTGGGAATAAACTTGGTCCTTTGTCAATCCTTTCCCTTTGCATCTTGGGGAAAAAAGACATATGTATTTGTAAAAACGTATATGCACAGAAAAATGGAAAAGAAAACCTTAAAAAAAGAAAAATCCTACAAACCTTTAAGAGCTGATGTTAAGCTTTGGATAGCATTTTTTTGTGGAAGAAAAGAGTTTACTCTTGGTTATTCCTTTAGCCACTTTTTATTGAACATGGTAAGAGGTATCAAGAGGAAGTCTGAGCTGAGAGATATTGAGCAAGTGAAGGGAAGAATGTGTATGAAACTTAGTTTGTATTATATGTCTTTCAAGTTAAAACACCTTCAGTGCTGAATGTGATCATAAATTTAGATGTTGTAACAGACCAAACAGCAAAGCTACACTTGGGAAAAACTATGCAAAATGACCTTTGCAAATAGAGTCACTTAAGCTCACAGGTTTTAGACTTTGTATACATAGTTATCCAAGTTGTCAGTATGGGCTGCATATTCATGAACCCTCTCCATGCTCTTTTTTCCTGTGTTCTGCTGCTAGTGTCACCCTCATATAGCCTCTGGTCCTGTAGTGATCTCTTGTTTGACAGGCTTTACCCATAGCCTGACCCTTTAATCTCATAGACTAGAACCAGTTCCTGCTGGTGAAATAACTCTCCACTCATGTTAGACCCTGGGCTTCTCTGGACTGTGGCATCCAGGTTTGTTACATGCTAGTGTTTACTTCATAGTTCTCCTTCTTTTTCCCTGTAAAACTGCAGGTTGCCTTTGTGTTGAAGGAGTCTGACAGCACACATGTACATTTTCTACCTGGCACATAAGTACTATTTTGTTGGTGTAGATCACTCCCTTAGCCCTATTTCTCATTCCCTGCTGTTTCTCAAAATGGCCACGAGCCACACATTCAGAGGTGTTATGGACTGAAAAGCTATTGTTACCGGAATGTGAAAATCTATTCATAAAAGAATTAAAGGGACTTGGGTGCTCAAAACATTTGAATTTCAATTGGAAATATTCAGCTTTGTTAACTGAATGTATTATTTTGCCAGCTTTCTTTTAAATGACATCATGATAAAAGAACTCAACCTGTTTTCAAATGGCTGCATGTTAATAGCTTCTAGCAGGTGCTCAAATCAAGGGAGTCTATGAAATTTCAGAATGCTCCCTCCCCATAAATAATGCTTATTTCATAAAAGTGCATGTGTTTTTAGTCTGGTTTATCAAATGTGTGAGACTATGATCTGTTTGTACTTCTGCTGTTTTGAGACTCGTATTTTGGAAGGATTAGAATTGCATCTGTCTGAAGTGGAAATTCCATATAAACTTAGTAATGTTGATGTCAAGGCTCCTCTAAAACGTTTCATTTTAGGGTCCCCAAAGTGCAAAAACAGTTGGCATAAAGTTTCCAGGTGAAAAATCTCAAACCCAACAAACCAAACCAAACAACCACCAAGCAACAAAAAAAAAGCCCTAAACTCTTTGAAACATCTTTTTTCACCTGACCTGCAATTGCTCCAAGAAGCTGGCCCAGGAAACTACAGAACTGCATTTCATCTGCAGTTACAGACTGTTCAGTATTCTTTGTAGCTGACAGTAGGCAGGCAGTGAGGCGTAATTCTTTTTGTTCCTTTGGTTGTTTAGCACAGTAAGCAAATTTAGGTCAAACTCTAAATCATTTGATCACAGTCCTGGAGATGTAATACATTTTGTCTAATAGCTGGGGGAAACAGTCATTTAACCAAGTAACTGTTTCATTTCTTTAAGTGACTAATTTGAAAGACAAGGCACAGTTCATAGGAAAACAATGGATCCTACAATGGGATGTTCTCAGCCTGACCTCTGTGCCCAGCTGCATACTGGTGGGGCCTGTGAACACGGAGATGTTTGCCAGATTGAGTGCAGCAGCATCATACATATAATAGCATTTAAGTTACATCATGCAGAGCGTTGTATCACGTGTCTACTACAATTTGCCTCTCTCCTTTCCTGCCACAAGGTTTCTGCAGGTATGAAGTAAAAGCATTTATTTAAAAGAAAAGCAAGCATCTCGCTTTACCTTTTATTTTAGAATAGTGGGGGCTTGTGTGGTTTTCTTTATTCTGAAGACCCAATTCAGCACTTTATTGCATATTGGCTATCACACTAGGAGCAGCTAAAGCATCAGGTGGATTTAACATGAAGGAACAGCTGTACAGATGAGCTGCTGTATAAGCAGATTATAAAATATGCAGTTTGGAGAGGTGGAACTTATCTACCTTCAGTAAAGAAGTCTTTGCTGGTTGTTATTTGATAAGTTCAGACATCATGTCTTGAAGATAAATGTTGATACTGCCCTTGTAGCTCTGGCTAATTCCACATTGGCCTCTTATCAGCATGCAGTCATGGTTTTGACTCTTTGGAAAGTTTTAGTTCGTAATAGAAATCTACTTTGCTAGTCTACTTTAGTAATTAAGCCCTCTGTTCTTACAGTCAAGCACTGTCAACTGAGCATTTGTAATTATTCAATATTCTTGCTCTTCTCCAATGATACAGTTGTGTTCTGTTTGGTAATGACCCAGGAGAGAGAATCTACATTCATATCTAAACAGAAAACCACTGAGGAGCTGTATTGTTCAATGAGATATTTTTATATTCTGATTTAACTGAAAAAGGACTTTCTACTGCTATTTTAATATAAATGTGGAAAATGAGGCTGTACAACTAGCTTTGCAAATTATTCTAGCCATTTTTTCCAGCAGAACAAGTATCCGTTTTTGCTGTCTTACTACCACACCTTTTATCCTGCACTCTTATTGATGTGCCTCCTTGAGGGGAGGTCTTTACTGTACCTTCGTCTATGATGAAAGTTTGCAGCAATTACCTCTCATTCTCTTCTTTCTCTAGAGCATAATATGTGCATAATTTTTTCACATACATACTAGCTAATAGGCATATTTAAAATAATGAGTCCCAAGGACTGGAGAAAAATAAAATGTATACAGTTTAGCTTCTGAGAAGTCTTTGTTTTCAAACCCAAAATTTATTTCAGTGTTAATCATATTCCTTTCTTCCACTGTACTTTCACTTCCCACAGGTTCTCTCAATGCTGTTGCTTTGAAAATCTCATTTTTTCCTTCTTTTTATTTTTCAATTCACAAAGGTGTAGGGTTCTTGTGTGCTGTAGGTTAGGTTGTCTGCCATGATGCCTCTAGTAGCTCCTCCCTTCCAGCGGTAACTGCTGAAGTCCCTCTACTGTGTTTGTCACTACCTGTTTTTTACTTACTCCTCCAGTAACTCTAGAGTTACTAATGCTTTGCATTCCACTTTTGTTTCTCACCAAAATTATTTGGTTTCTGCCCATTTATGGCTCAAACAGTAGCAAGAGTTTTCACTGATTTGGCACATCATTCAAGATTTCTCATGTTCAGGTAGATATACAGAGGAATGCTTTAAAACAGAATGTCTTGCTTCATCCTCCTCCCTCCCCAACTTATATTTGATCCACATGCTGCTCGTAGTGTAGAAAAGATCCCTAATTTGACCAAAATAACTAAATCAAGTCATGCTGCCACATTTGAAACCTCATGTGGATGAAGGAGTGAAGTGAGACTGGAGTACTGGAAAATTTTATGTAGGCAAATGCAGATCTATGGTATTCTTACATTGAGCACATGTACTAAATTAGTTTAATGGTTGGTACAATTTTATCTTCCTGCCTGGACAAATCCAAAAAGCTGAACAAAATGTTATGTTCTCTACAAATGGCAGCTGGGCTAATGTCATTTTGTATCTGCTTTGCACCTTTGAAAATAAGAGGACTTTTTTTATTTAGGCGTCAAGATGGATTTCTTTCTTTCTAATGAAATGTTTAGAAATTAAGTGTATAGCTTTGTTTGTGGCATACTTTGGAAATAGTTTTACACACAGACTTCTCTGGAGACTCTTCTCCCTTGGTTTTCCTATTATTAACATACAAATCACTACTGTTGTGAGAATGGAGCCAATTTTATGATCTCCCACCAGGGTCCTCCCAGTCTTCTCACAGCTAGGGAAAACAAATGGGCCTTTTAGTGTACCCTGAAAGTCAATAGACTAGAACTAGTTTGGAGGGGCTGAGGGTGCAAGTTCCCAAACTGGGGAGCCCCAGCAGAGAGTGCACATCTGCCTCCTTTTAGTGGCATTCCTGCCGTGGTGCTCAGCTGCTGGCAGTTTGGTACAAAGTTGTTCTTTGTTGGCTTGGTTTTTATAGATACATGGCTTTCCTAAACACTTTAAGGCAAATTTCCTGAAAACTTGAGTAATTTAATTGGCAAAAATAAGCTCCTTAAATGCCATGGCCAAAAGAGTTCCAAAAAAGGATCAAAAGATTTTTTTTTAATAACAAATGGGATGCTGATGCTGTCTTGCTTTGTAGGTGGCTATTGAGTCAGACACATAGCAGTTCATCTGGAAGGGAGAACCTGTAGCTGAGTTGTAATCTCTGATAATCTAATGTAACCTTTAGTAATCTAATGGCAGAGAAAAAAGCTGATTAGGTTGGAGCTGTTAACCTCTTGCTGGTTTGGGGCAGAAATTCATTGGCTGCTGCTTTTTTGTCCTTGCAGATGCAAGTTTAAAATTCAATAGGAGATTACAGTTTTTCAGATACAGGAATTCATTAAATTTCTGTGTACAAAGTTGTGAGGATTAAAGAGAAAAGGAAAGAAATTTGCAAAGACCTACTGTCTGTGGCTGTTACTGGACGGGAGTGAAGGAAAAGGGAAAAAGGAATTGCTTTGATTTCTGGTTTTGTTTAGTCTTTTCTCCCATCTTTCCCAGCAGAAGCTTCCTCACAGTATGAGAATAAAGTAATGTTCTTATATCCTCAAAAAAGAAGGAGGGAGGAGAAAGATGGAGAGGTGCTGAAATAGCTTAACATCAATGACCATGTTTAAAGTAAATGTATTTACTCTCAAGAGTTGAGAGTGATTAGGCAAAAGTAAGTTTATTGCTTTACAAGCAAACAGTGATAAGAACATACATAATCTTTAAAATGGCACGTTTTCCAGTAGAGGCAGATTTCCTCTGCGGTCTGGTAGTTATCACACCTGGCCTTGAGGGTGTTGCTAGCTGCAGCATGAGGTTACATGAGAACTCACTGGGGCAGGGCAGGCTCGTCTGAATCAAGCAGATGTCACCTCACTTTGTAAAGCAAGGCAGCTCCATTTTGTGTCTGTCTGAGAGTACCAGAAATGTTCTGTCTCATTTGTGTGGTTTTGTTTCTTTGGTGACTGGTTTTGAGGTGGTATGTTTGGGTGTTTTTTTCCTTTTCAAAGAGCTTTGTTTTAATGTGTGTTGCTTTCTAATAATGAAAAAAAGTGGTAAGCGTACAAAC
>JAOEHX010059932.1:0-14800 GCA_025448015.1 Bolborhynchus lineola
TCAGGCAGGATTTCCCCTTAGTGAAGCCATGCTGGCTGTCACCAACCACCTTGTTGTTTTTCATGTGCCCTAGCATGCCTTCCAGGAGAATCTGCTCCAAAATGAAACACTGCAAATGAAATGCTACAAGTAAAATACTACAATTAAGTAAACCTCTGTTGAGATTATTTTGTAAAACCTTGGCATGCTAAAAATTATTGTTTGTTCTTTATTTTACAGTTTGAGTCCTGGTTCCTGATTATGGTGAATCTGCAATGGGAAACTCACTGTACAGGAGAGTGGAAGAGGCAGAAGGTATGGGTACCTTGATACATGCATGAATGGAGTTGATTGCAGCTAAAGTTCTTATTCATAAGAGAGTTCACAAAGAGGCTTATAATGGGGAGGAAAACAAAGAACATTTGGAAGAGAGCAAAGTTGTATTCAGATCCCTCAGACCATATCCATCTTTGAGGAAGTAGCATGTGGACCTGCTTTTTGTACACCCTTCCCCTCCTTCATGTCATTTCTACTTCAGTAGTAACTAGAGACCTTTAGATTAAATTGCAGTCTCCTTCTGCTAGCACTAGATGAGATGCTTGTAAATCTGGACCCTGCAGAGCAGAGTGTTTGCCCAGTCTGCTTGGAGATTGTCCTGGGTTCAGCTGTGGGAGTTGCATTCTTGCGATTTTCCTTCCCATCCCTCTGTGAGCAGAGGGAAGAAAGAGGAAGGAGTGAGTGAGCAAACTGCATGGCTGAGAGGCTTAAACCACAGCAGAGATACAAATCCTAGTAAATTTCACCAAGCTGCTAGCCTACTGAAACAGGTTTCAAGCACTGTATATGGATCTAAAAAAGGGAAAGGAATGACTGGGGATGAAGAACAGAAAAATTGGGGTAACAGAGCTTGCAGATGCCATGAAGGCTATGTCTTCATTGCCATTTAAAAATAACAACACAAGTAAATACAAAAGTAACAGCAACTCATATAGACATACCTGAACTATCTTCAGGCTGCCAAGCTTGTATAGTGATAACTGCCTCAGTTTCCCTTATATTCCTTTGGAATAAGAATAAGTCAACTCTTCTTGGATTTTCATAGTAGCAAGTCTAGTACAATCTGATGGCTATTATATGATTCAAATAATAGTTATCTGGGACAGCAATTATAAGGGATCATCATATCTTTGAGCTTTCAGCTTAAGCAGCAGAATCTGTATAGACATGCTCCACACCAGAAAGAGAGTAAATGAACAGAATAGTACAGGAATGCAGTAGTTCATATAACCATGGCATCTTATCATATCTCCATCAAAAATAAAAGAGCTAAAAAGGAAAAAAAAACAAGGAAAGACATCTCTTATTAGAAATAAGAAGAGCAATCAGAAAGCAGGCTGCTAAAATGAAGCTTTCATTAAAAGAAAGTGCAACACATATATACGAAGTGCAGAAGAGATGT
Source organism: Bolborhynchus lineola (assembly GCA_025448015.1). Classification (NCBI taxonomy): domain Eukaryota; kingdom Metazoa; phylum Chordata; class Aves; order Psittaciformes; family Psittacidae; genus Bolborhynchus; species Bolborhynchus lineola. Next base: position 1,439 of record JAOEHX010059932.1, read on the forward strand.
GACACACTGGCTTTTAAGAAAAAGACAAGGAATTACAAATCTGCAGTGTTTTGCCCTGTACAAATTAATTTGTCAGGAGCTTGAAGAGTTCTCAGATTTGTTGGTTGGTTGGGTTTCTTTTTTTTTCAGAAAGAAGGTTGTTTTCACAGAATTCACTATGTGTGCATAACAAGTCATCTAAATCAATGTTGTACATTGTCTTTAGGCAATTATTTTCTCTGCTACTTGTCAAAGGTAAGAAGTAAATTCCAAGCAGTTTTGAACTGTTATTTTGTTGTAATTACCCTTCCCTTTTAAAAAGATATTGTGATTTATGATGCAAAATGAGTGCTTCGGGGTTACTTTCTGGTATTCATTATGTCAAAGAGAGAAACAATTGAAACTCAGGTACCTAAGAGACTGGTAGATGCAAGAATGTGTAGCACAGCCTGAAATTAATTTAAACACTGAAGATTTATAAACATGTTTTGTGTACTTCATGGTAACATTGACTATTGACTGCCATTTGAGTACAATGTAGGCCTATACTAAAACTTAATTTTAACCAGTGTCATAAGAACAGTTTTGTAATAGAATGTGTGTGTCTGTGTCTGTGTGTACATACACGTGTGTGTGCTCTCCACTCCACCAGGGTGCAAGATATTAAAAGTCATAGGATACAAGAAGGTGCACCACAAAACTTGGTTCAGGGGGAACAACATCAATATTTTTATCTAGAGATGTGGAAAACATATACTGCAATAGCAGCCTAAAAGTAGTAATTAAATCAGTTCTTAGGGTGATTTCCATAGTACCCCTCAAGAAATTTTACGGCTTCTGTATTACACCTACTGTAAGTCCCACTGGAAAAACTGCAACCATACCTGTCACCAGCATTATAGTTGATAATATCCGCACCAGTTTGCTTTTCGCACTTGACCCACCTTCCTTGTCATTCCTGGTATAAGGCACCACTGTCCAGGTGTAGTCTTAAAAAGAAAAGGGAGGCCATAGACTTTCATTGCCTTTACTTGAATGTTAAAATATTTTCCAATCTGGAGCCTAGGGGCATAAAATTTGCCATATGACATTGATTTTTATTAATACGCGCGCACACACACACACGTTATTTCAGGAAGAGAACAACATTTCTTTGTACAGATGTAAGAACAATGAGTAGTTTGAAAACTATTTTTTCCTGAAGCACTTGACAGGTTATGAATGTGAGGGCATATGCACAAAGATTATTTTTAGTCATTAAAAGGCTAAAGTCTTTAATTTGCAAAAGACCTTCCAGGGGCAGGTCAGAATAAATAAAAGCAAGTCTTATTTTGAGTAAAAGGAGGATTCTCTCTTTCATACTTTCACTGTCTTTGTCTTGCCATTGAATGCAGAGGTGTCTTAGGAAGCCCTTGTCTCTAAAACTGTTAGTAATTAGTTGTTGAAGATGACCTTGCTTCAAGTGGTGGAGTAGGACCCATTGGCCTCTGAATTTGAACCTTGCAACCGGAATAATTCTATTTTATTTGGATCTAACTTTGCTGAAAGTACAGATCGTGGTGGTACATCTTTGCATTATATCTTAGCCTTATATATTTATGTAAATTGGGAGAGAAAATTATTGTTTAAATATGCTAGTCAGAAATAACACAATAGCTTTCCTCTGGCAAGTAAACTGAAAATGTTTTGGGTGAGTAGGAGAGCAGTTAAAAGTAACTACATGTGCATTTCAAACATGAACATGATTCCCTTCTCCATACAAGCCATCACTAAAATAATTTCCTGCATTTCTGTATGTTTAATCATTACTTTTTGATTGTTACAGTTGATAGACTGCATATTTCTGTACACTTGAATCCTCTGCTAATCAGTATATATTCACTGATTATAAAGGCTGCTTTTCAAAAGCTCCAGGACAGCATTGAGAGCTGATGATCCAATAGTTCCTAAATGTTCGTCTTTATGTCAGCTGTTCTGCAATAGCTTGCTGGATCAGAGTGCTCTGTGTCAAGACTGGGCTCCTTTTTGCCCAAATTTTGGTATAAAAAAAAGGTATTAACAGTACAGTGATCAGGCTGCTGAATCCAATTATGTCAGTCTTGCACAATCATAGAATCATAGGATAATTAAGGTTGGAAAGGACCATAAGATCATCTAGTTCCAACCCCTCTGCCATGGGCAGGGACATCTCCCACCAAACCATGCCACCCAAGGCTCTGTCCAACCTGGCCTTGAACACCACCAGCGATGGAGCATTCACAGCTTCCCAATGGTCATATATGATTTACATCTGCATTTTAAAGCATTAAGGACAGGCAAAATCACTCACATCCTTCTCCTCATTTAAAATTTGATTGATTGATTTCTTTATTCTAAGCTTTAGTCAAGAGATCCTTTGGTTCCTGTAGGTTAATGGTTGGACTTGATGATCTTAAAGATCTTTTCCAATCTAAATGATTCTAATTGATTCTGATTCTGTAGATGGACTTGCACAGTAAAGAGATTATTTGGTTTTTAATTTGGGTCTGTAATGTGTTGGATTTTTTTCTGAAATATGAAGAATTTGATAAGTCAAGACTGTTGTTTTTTAAGGTAGCACAGCTTTTCTTTTTGTTATTGAAGTTGTCAAGTACTATTTATGTGTTTGGAATTAATGTTTGTGCTAGATCTCAACCAGAAAGTATAAGGCAATATGCCAATAAAAAGCAGTAACTTCTGACATTACATCAGTTCTAAAGCTTTCTCTTCTTATGCTATGTAAGCAAAAATGACCAGGCTAACTTCAAAAATATTTTGCTGAGCACATTCTGCATGGGTTTATGAGCCATACAGCTGCATGACATGAAGATGGTTAGTGAGCCCTGTTACCCTGTTCTCTCTCCTCCAATAGAGTCAATCCCAATGGAATGTGACCAGGTGGATGTATTAGTTCTATTTTTTATTCATATTCCACTCTTTTACAGTGCCCTGGTTTGAACAACAATTAATGGATTTACAAATAAATTCTTCATTCAGGAAACAATGTCACTTCACTTGTTGCTTGTCTGTTTTCCATGCTGCACAACTTCATCCTTGTACATCTCTGCTTGCAACTCAGCCAGCACATCAGAAATCCTTTCTTTCTCCATGTTTTTTTCTGACTGAAGATGGGTTTTGCTTTATGTTGCTCCACCTTACTTTTTTCATAGCCTATGATTTCACTTATATTTCAGCCTGAGTCTTTGTCTTTCTCCTGAGATCTTGCCTTGTGCCAAGGATCATAAACATCCATCTTGATATGGACACTAGTTCCTGAATGGCTTCCTATGGATTTGAATTTCTTTGTTTAATGTATGCTTCAAGAAAATAAATTATAAACAATGTTTAATTCCATTTTCTTTAGAGTTGTACCCCTTCTTTCTTGCACATAACTGAATTCTAAACTATACCATTTTACACCACTAAAAAATTTCAGAGGAATATATTCCCTGGAGTCCCTGCCTAATAAAATTTTTTTTCAAGTAAGGACTTACTAATCAAAGTTCAGAGAGTATGAAGCTATGGAAGCCCGTAGCACTGACAGACAGGGGTTAGTTTTAATTATTTGGTAATAACTTGCTTTTTTCCTCTTTTTTTTTTTTTTTTTTTTTTTGGTGGGTAGAGATAGAGATCATAATTTAAGTAGAAAATGAAAGCTGAAATTCAGCCATGTTTATGCAACAATGAAAACTGAGCTTGGGTGCTATTTTCCAGACCAAGAGTGTATATATATGTGTGTAGATATATATATTCACACCTGCCTACACAAATGAAGTTTCCTCACAGATTATGTGTGCATGAATCCTGTATTCACATCTTTCCTGCTCCTTTATTAGAAAATGAGCAGTTCCAGTTCAGGCAGAGGTTTTATTGCATATCACAAATGGGAGCTGAAAAAACCTCCAACATTGTGAATGTGCCATTCACTGAAATAATATTTACTTTGTCAGTTTGAATAACATCTGCACATGCTGCTTCAATCTCTCTACCAGTATTTGACCTCCATTTTCTCTCCTATCTCTACTGATTATGAGTTATTATTTAAGCTCTGAACACAAAAGTCTATTATGGTTTTTGACCTTGGTCATTCATGTATCTTCTATATCAAGGTCTTGCACTTACCTGTCCTCTCATAAATTAAACTGGATTTCATATTTATCAGGTAGTCAGAAATACAGCTAGAGCATAACTGGCTCTTGACTTTTGGCAGATATTAAATAATCCATAATGAAAAAGGCAATCTATTTGCACAAAAGAAACTATAAAATAAGTTTAAATTACAGAAGATCTCTGTGTTTTCCACCTTTACAATTTGGATACCTTGATATGAATTTGATGCAGGTTCTCTTGAACCAAGAAAATGTGGCACTTCTACACAACCAACATGCTAGTAAACATACACAACAGCCAGGTAAGCCTCAAAATTCAGGATCAGGTCTATACTGTTGGAGTAACTTTTCCTGCTGGTATTATTTCTGGACTTTGAACTACATTCCCAAAGAACAGACATCAGCCTTAGAGTCATGTCAAGAACTGTAGCTATTGTACCAACTGGAATAGTCTAGATTGTCATGTAGCTATATGGCAGGAGCACAAATGGAAAGAGAGAATAGGTCAGGGAAGTTTTCTAAACTTCACTTTAAAGAAGAGAGGATTAAGTCTTCTTGAGAAAGACTATGGGGGATGGCTATTGCTGTGGCAGAGACATCAGAAGAAAGACCAGGTCTACAGAGGAAGTTTTGGGCATATAAACAGACATTTACAGACAGGTCTGTACTTAATATGTCTGCACTCTCCCCTCCAGACATTCAGTGGTTTGAAGGTCAAGATATTAGACTGGCCACTGGTTTGAGCTCCTCCAGGCAGAGGAAGCTGTGAATCTAAGTCCTCTCCCATTTTGTCACAGTGTTTGAGGGCCCCCGTGAGCAAAATTCTTTCACCTTCCTCTCCTCCCTACCTCCCAGTCCCTGAAGTTTGAGAGAAGCGTCTAATCAATATTAAAAAATGAGATGGCTTTAGTCCCAATCAGATATTTTCTATCAGATTTATATAAGTAGCTTCACTCCTTGGTATGTGAAGGAAGTTTGTATAGTTGATGGTTTCCCAGGGCATCAGATAAGCTGTTCTGCTCTACTTGCAATGTGCAGGGAATCTACTCATAAAGGTTCATCTCTGAAAAATCACCCATCCTCTTTAAAAGTTCATTAGAACAGGTTTGTAATGTTCATATGAATGATTGAAAGTCATCTTTTGAGCATGCTAATGTGATTTCATATATGAAATTGTCTCTTAATAGCAGTAAAATTGTGTTTTCTGTCATCCAGGGTTTATACATTTGCTTTAATAATTTGAAGAGCAGGCCATTTCGTAGATAATTGCAAACACTGACAATTCACATTTAAGTTTATGCATAAGGATATTATAGACATTGTAAATTTTATGCTTTATGAAAGATGCAGGATCATTCAGATACGTATCTTTTATGCTCAGCCATTGATTGATGTGCCGGAGACTAATAAATTTTTTCTGAACAGTTTCACTGCAATCTGATTCACATTCATTTGCATACGACTTCATTTTCTGAGCCCTGTAAGAGTAATGCTTACTATTTCTCAGGAGCATTAAACTGACCTAAATCTGACATGGGGAGATTAATTCTGGAAAGTGACAGAGCAGAAGTACATAAGCACCACTGATAGCACCAAGAAGACTCAGTATCTGTGTGGAGCAACTCATTTTGTAGATAATATACAACCATCCAGAGAAGAAGGCATAATTTGCAAATTCTAAAATTAAGGAATACTTTTCTTATTAGTCTCTGAATGCTGATACTTTTCCAGCTGCAAAGAGGTGTTGTGGTATGGTATATGAAGTACTTAGATGCCACAGTAAGGGTCAAATCAGAAAAATCCACAGGGAAATTAAACTTGTGATTTCAAAGAGGGAATGGACATAGTGCAGTAAATAAATACTAGAGACTTGTACTGGGCAATAATGTTAAAAGAGATCTTGAATTCTTGTTCGTTATGTGAACAATTTAGCAACCATAACTCATAGGGGAAGAAAGAGAAATATGATAACACAATTTAAATTGTGTCATATAATTTATGCATTTTACAGAATTCACGGTATTTTTACCTGAAGCCTTATTATTATTTTTTAACTTTTTAAAGTTTCATCCTACAATCTTAGTAATGGTTTTAAATGGGTCTTATTGCAACTTTTCTGTGGTTTGGGAAAAAAAAATTACTTAGCAAAGCCATCCTTCAAACGTCCAGTTTTAGGTCAGTTTGACTAGGCTGCCTCCTGTAGTCATCACAGAGAGAGTGATAATGATTGAGAGAATTTTTCAGAAGACAATTCAGAGCGTTTATACTAGGCCTAGGGTTCTTGCATAAAAGAGTTTCCATTTAATTGAATGAAATGTCTGTATATCCTAAATCTGGATCACATTTTCAAAGGTAATTATCCTGTCATATATTTCTAATGGACATTATTGCAAAGGGAACTACATGTTACTCTGAGCAATTTTATACTCAGTTGCATCAGATGGCAAGTTTGCTACTGTCCTACGCTTCAATCCCTTTATTTAACTGCTATGAGTTTTCAAGGCATCTCAGTAAACCAGAATTTGCTTTGAGCCACAGCTGGCTTTCTAACTACTGGCAAGCATCATAAACATATTCCCTACTTTCATTTGTTGAGGTTTTCTTTTCTTTCTTCCTCCTCCAAAATCTTACATATAAAGTACTGAAAACTTGGATAATTCAATTGTCAAATTTAAGTATGAAAGTGTAAAAAGACATCTGTTCATACTTATTGAATGTTATCAAGCTATGAATAGTTTTGTCCATTGTCTTTATGATCAGGAAGTTACTTAATCTTAATGAGCAGTTTTATGTAAGGAAACTGTCTTTAATTATCTATTCATGCTCACCCCACTGCAGTTTCATTTGCAACATCATTTTCTTCTGTTCAAATAATGGTCGAATATGTAGCTCATTCTCTTCACAAATTTAATTTTGATCTGTAACAAGCAGCCACCCTTCACCTTGCTCGACTGTGCACTGATTTATATATGTTCATAACTCTCCAGTTCTGAATGAGAGAGAGCAATGTTTATTAGCAAATCCCAGTCTCCCTGCCTTGTCCTTCCTGAAAACATTGTGGCCAGGGATTATTTTTCCCCCACATTCCAACCACAAAACCCTCTCACTGGCTTTCAGCATAGCAAATTAGACTAGATTACTCTTTCAGAGGACAATTTCCAGTTCTTCGTGCTTTTTTCCTAGCCACTTAGACATAGATAATACTCTCATAATAAAATCTGATCCAAAGTTCAGAAATCACTGAGCCTTTTCTCCTTTTGTTTTTGGAGAAATATGTTACAGGCAGAATTTCATGTAATTTGCTTAGACTCTGTCCCTGCTTGTTGCTCAAGTAGTTTCTCTGCGCCAGAAAGCAATCATAGCTATAGAGAAGGTAATAGGCAAGGAGGCAGCATCTTCTCTATAGCCAGGTGAGAAAGAACCTGAACATACAAGGAAACATCAGGAATATGGAAGAACTCAGAAATAGGGGGTGAAGGGTTAGGGTTGGGAGGTGGGGCGGGAAGGGAATTAAAAAACCCCAGGGCACTATTACAGAAATCCATGTTTGAAAGGTGAGTAGGAATATATTGTCTTCAGTTTACACCTGAGGTAGAGAAAACTGACCATGGCTGTCAGAGATCACACGGTATGTGTGACAGGAGACTTGATTTGCTCTGATAGACTATCCTAAGCTGTTAAGAAAAGTGAATCCCAGGAATTCAGTCATGTCATGGAATAGTATACCAAAAATCCTTACTTAAAACTAGATAGCACAGTTCAAATGTCAGACATTGAAGACTTGCAGTAAAGTGCTCTGAAATGAGATGCAGACCAAAATTGTTAATAGGAGCTATTCAGCAAGTGTATTTATGGGAATCATAAATAACTTACAAACAGGGAGGAGGGAGTGAAATTAACCAAATCAGCAATTCATTATGAATTATTTGCTCACTCTTAAAGGAGGATAACAAGGACCAGGGTCTCCTCCTGTCTCAACAGTAAGGCGAAGTGTGGTCAATCAGCACAGACAGCCTGGGGGACAGCAGCTGTAACAAGAGCACGCCCCTGTCAGAGGCCAGGCTTCCATGTGTAGGACATACAGAAATACCCAGAAAAGTAAGGGAGGAAAGAAGCAAAAAAATAAAGGTGAAAACAAGCAAACAGCAAAATAAATAAAACTCAAACAAACTAAAACCCCTAGAACTATTTGCAAAGATTAAGAAGTTTTCTTTTGAGTTTTTTTCTTAACATTTTAGCTTAGTGTTCTTTCTGTTTATGTAATTCAGAAGGAAATACTCAGTCTTGATATGATCTAAACACCAAAAAGCTCTTACCTTTTAAATAGATGGGGTCCAATTCCTTTGAAATAAATGTTGGAAAAAGAGGTGATGTTTGCTGTGTATCTCTTGGCAAGTCCCACAAATGTGATGGGAAACTTTTTCTAATATCCACTGTATGTTCATTATCTCATTCTGTCTGTATAAATCATTCTCTTGTCTTACCCTCTTTTTCCTGTAGCTAAGTTCACATCTGTAGCCAGCTGATTTAGATATTAACACTATACACTCTGCATTGTTCCACTCGCTGGAAAGCTATGATCTTGAGGCTCAGTAAAGCTACCAAATAATACAGCAGTCTGTTTCCCATGCCATGCCAATTAAAAAACAAATAATAATAAAATATTGGAAGTTGGTGAGGGCCATAATTTATTTCTCCTTTTCCCCTTACATTAACATAATTCAAAATATTTTCTTCACTTACAGGCAGCTTCTGAAGGGGCCTCCAGTCTTGATCTAAGGTCAGCAAGAGCTGACCCTGCAATTTTTAATTAATTTTTACCTTTCTAGCTATAAAAATATGTACTGTATTTTTAATTTTTATTTTTAGCTTTTAATCCTCAGTCCTTTCTATACTCTTTTTTTCCCCAGTAGATTAAAGAACTCTTTGTTCCCTCATGTTTTTTTCCCTATGTATGTGGTTATAAACTATTATCAAATCACCTTTCAATCTTCCTGTTTATAAGCTTTACAAAATGATTGCTTTAAATTTCTTGTTGTAAGTCATTAAGCGTCTGGCCATTAAATAATTTTTATGGCTCCTTTTAGCACCCTCACCAACATCCTTTAAAAATATGGAGACCAAAACAGCAGACTACTGCAATAACAATCACACAGAGGTAAGCTCACCTCCTTCTACTCCTGTGTTTATATACCCATGGATGGCATTAACTCTTTTCCCACAGCACCACATAAATGCTTTTAGAGTCGTGTATCTACAGTGACCCCTAAATTCCTTTCAGAAACGCTGCTTTCCAAGACAAACTACTCCATCCTCTAGACTTGTGTTTCTCAGTCTGTTACCTGGCATCTGGGGAGACAGAATGAAGCACGTTCTGATTGAAGGGTACCCATTTGCCAAGTAAAGTAGCACCTGCAGTCAGCTTTTTTAATTTCCCTGCCATCAGTTCTCACCTCTCCTGCAAGCTCATCACAAGTAATTTTGTTTTCACTTCCATGTAGTTGGTGGAGAGTTTGCTGTTAAGAGCTTTCTCAGACCCCAGGGAGGTTGGCACCACAGGCTGGGAGTGGGCTTTTTTTCTGTCATATATAACTATATTCTTACAAATGCCTCCAAACACACACCCTAACTATGTCTTTGCTTTCCACATGGCTAAATGAATTAAAATAAAACAATACTGCTGGAGGACAAGAGGCATAGAGAAATCAGTGAGCTTGCTCACAGTTAAACTAAGAAGTAATAGGATTCACGTTTCTCTGTGTCGATATTTGTACTCTTTGCCTAACCAGCTGTATGCTGTTTAGAATTTTTGCCTCTTTTACCATGTATTTTCCCTTCTCCTCAGACAAAAAAAACAGCAAGAAATCAAACCAAATCAAACCAAAACTCCACAAATAAAAAAATCACCATAGATTTTTTTACCCATTTGTCCTTCTAAGGGAGATATGCTAGATGAGTCAGTAGTTGCATACTAAACTTCTGGAAGCTGCTTTAAGTAGACTGTTGAACTAAGCAACTATAATGACTTCATCTGCCTTTAAGAGGACATTTTTCTGTACTGCCTTTATGAAGAATTTGGGTACATTTGCAGTGGTCATTTTCTGATAGTTATGGAGTTTTTTGTGCACTTGAGCTGTCTGGTTAATAGCAAAATAGATTCTGTCAGGAGTTCAAGTTTTGCCTGTGCCAATGTTAGCAGTGTCTTCACAGATAAAGAGAATGCCTGTACAGGTTGTGAGATTAAAGAAACTTCTGACTTGGAGCCAGGTCTGCTGGGAGATTTATGGTCAAAAAGGAGAAAAATTCCTGGGGAGGATGAATCATTCAAGGCCAGGAAAGAGCTAAGCTAACCTCTGAGGGGAAGTCTTAGGGGAAAAAGGCAGATCTGTCTAAATGATGGGGCAGATATCCCAATGGGATTAGAGTGCCAGCCTCAGGAACAAAGAGGCGAAGATTAGAGTTGGTGCTTCTGGCTTCCCCCTCTCGTCTAGACATCATTAAAACTGCAGGAACTGAGTCAGTGTGTGGAAGTTACATGACCCCAAGGTCACACAATAAGCTTGTTTCATAAGTCATATGCAGTATCCACCTCTGCTTTCTCATTCAGTTTCTCTCGTGCTCTCCCAATCCACTTCTACCCTCCAGACCTAGACTTTTCCTTCGAGACCGTTATCACCTCTCTGTCATCATCACTCAGACCTATCCTACCATGACTCACCTTGCAGGCCCATGCTCTTCTCCCATTACATTCTAAGAGCATTACACTCCAAGTCCTTTCCACCCCAGGCTGCCATTCCGATCTCTGTCTCTCCATGCTTTACCCTGTGATTCTTTCTCTCTTACTAATGCTAGACTTAGTGTATTTGAAACTGGGAGGTTTTTTACTGCATCCCCCATGAGTCCTTTTTAGGATGTCACTGAGAGCACTAGATTCTCTCTAGAACAGTTTCAGTTTTCAGTGCAGCTGCTGGACCAGGCATGGCCTGAAGCATCTCAGAAGACAGTCGCAGAGAAGTTCATTCTCAGCCCTGGCTGGAGCATTGTCAGTCCAGATGGTGTCCTTTGGGAATATATAACTGTTAAAAATTAAAAAGATCACTAGGAAGCATGAGCAAACAATGATTTCAAGAGACGTAACAAGGTTAGTGGCCTTTTACAGAGACTGCAAAAGTGAGATCCCTGAAACAGGCCATACTATGTATCTAATTTCAAATTCCAAATTGTGAGAATGCTAGGCCTTTCTAAGTACCATAGTTTTCTAAAAAAAAAGTCTTTGCTTTGCCTTATGCAGGAAAGGTAAGGAAAAGTTTCTTAGCAGAATGATGAAATTAGGTTGTCTAACTTGATCTAACCTTGCAGTAACAATTTTGAAACAAGGCAGAAAAAAGCTGTTATTTGAGAATAAAAAGAGTCTCATCATTTATTTTATAAAGCCTTCAGTATAATTCACTGAAATTATCCAGGGAACTAGAATTAATACACTTGTCTGCTGAGGAAAAAAACAAACCCAACGCACAAATCAATGACATTTTCAATAATGTCTATAAATGCTGACAAGTCACGGCTCCATGGCTTCCTCCCTAATCCAGAGGTGCAACATTATTCCAGTGCTAGCTCAGAGGGTCACTGATCCAAACAACTTAATGCAGCATATAACCTTTTCTTAGAGCTCTTCTGTTTAAGCACTGACAACACCAAGGCCTGTTTACATTTTGATGTGATTTTAATTTTCAAATTTTTATCTACATCATGTAGCTTTTCCCCATTTAATAGAGACTAGAGTTTGTTCTCCTGGATTTATCATTGTTCTATAACTATGCTTTAACAGTGTTTTTAACCCATTAAATCATATCTTCTGAAGCACAATCAATATTGATCTAGAACTAATTTTTTTCTTAATTTGGTTTCTGAAAGTATTGTAAGAAACCTTTACACATGAAATTTGGTATGTGTTAGGAAAGGGTAAGATATCGAGGCTGATATTTCTTTTGTTGAGTAGATAATGTCTTACTTTCTTCCCTTGAATTATCCTAACTATAAACAAAATCTGTATTACAAAAAATTATTAAACAATTTGCTGCGGATACAATTCTTTCTTCAATTATGTTATTGTTTCCCTCTCAGTCTACTCAGGTATTAACTGGTAGTTTACTTTTTAAATATTTAGAGTGCTGATTTACCTATTCTGATTTTTGCTCTGAATCTTTTTGAAGTGATGCCTAAACTTCATTTTCTGGCAAGTGATATAGCAAATAAACTCTAAGAAATCCCAAGCCTAGGTCTTTGCATCAGGCTATCCATGGAAAAAGCAGTTAATCCAGAATAAATATATTGATTTCAAAGGCTATATTATGAGCTTGCAGACTTACATGAGAAAATAGTGTTTGACCTATTGATTTCTACTATTTGTATTTCTTTACGTGATCATTACATCATGCTTCCAGTTTGAAATAAAGTTTCTCAAGGTTGAGTCTACAGCAAGTTATAAATTATTGGAGGTAAGGAAGTCCCACAGATACTAAGGATACATTAAATCAATCATTTTAGAAATGCTAGACTGAGAAAAGATGTGTTTTTTTAAAGTCCACTTACATAAGCAAAAAAGCCTGAGAGCACATAGAAGAATAAAAGATTTATCTTGGTCTGTGTTACTGTCCATCAAAGATCTATGGTCGACCACTAATCTGAATCTTTAGAAGTAGCTTGTGTCCATGGATGTAGAGAGAGAGATTGCTGGGTTAAAGAGTGTTCCCCAAAAATTCACTTTAAAGAGAGAAGTTTGTAAGTTGATTCACTTACTGTAGTGTTTGCCAAAAGAAAATGTAAGTCAAATACAGCTTTAACCATGGCAAAATGTAGAATCATAGAATCATAGAATAGTTAGGGTTGTAAAGTACCTTAAGATCACCTAGTTTCAACCCCCGTGCCATGGCCAGGGACACCTCCCACTAAACCATATCACCCAAGGTTATGTCCAACCTGGCCTTCAACACCGCCAGCAATGGAGCATTCACAACTTCAGTGGGCAACCCATTCCAGTGCCTCACCACCCTTACACTAAAGGATTTCTTCCTCATATTCAATCTAAACTTCTCTTGTTTAAGTCTGAACCCACTACTCCTTGTCCTCTCACTACAGTCCCTAATGAAGAGTTCCCCCCCAGCATCCCTGTAGGCCCTCTTCAGATATTGGAAGGCTGCTATGAGATCTCCACACAGCCTTCTCTTCTGCAGGCTGAACAGCCCCAACTTTCTCA